>BMAO01006598.1:0-100283 GCA_019973975.1 Trichonephila clavata
TTTTACTTTTAAAATAATTACATTATTTTCGAAGAGAACTTTCATAAGAGAAAAAAAAATGAGAAGAAATATTTTATAAAATGAATCTTCAATTTGTAAGAAATTTAAGCTACATCTCTCAATTTTCAGTTGCTTTTCTTCCCCAATGGGACTGCATTTAAGCAACTTTGCCTTTGCAGACAATGCATGTCCCCAAACGTGAAAACTTTTAACTTTAAGAGAGATAGTTCTCTCTATTGCTATCTGTCAGCTAAAACTAGCTACTAGGCTAGCTACAGTATATTTTGTAATTTCTTTTTTGTAGTTTTTTTAAAAGGGGAAACTTATGCTTTATTTGAAAGTACAGTGCGCATAATGCACTGGATTGAGATATAACCTCATATAAGTATGTTTTGTAACTGAAAGAATCTTCAACATTATGAACTGTTGCTTCAACTATCGTTACCCGAAATTTGAGGAGTATACGTATGCTCAATATTCGAATCAAGCCAATGTTTACCTATTTTAAATAAAAAGCGAGAGAAAAAAAGACATATACTATACTGAAATCTGGACGTTTTGAATGAAGCAAAAAATTATTATTTTTTTATTGTTTATCTAATGGAGCTTCGGATTGGTATTTTTACCATTGCAGACCTACTACATCCCCAAGAGCTGGTATCACTCTTTAGTGCAACGCCGTATAGGCGGATACCAATCGCCGCAGGTAATTTTGACGCCCAGTTTCCGACCTGAGCTTTGACGATCCGAACTTGTACCAGGGTTTAATTTTGCCGAGAGCGTCCGAGCCAAACAGACACTATAGGGATCTTTTACAGGCCGTATAATCATACGACATGGCCACTGTAGATTTTCTACATTACAAAAATCCACCGACTTGGGCCGGGGTCGAACCCACAACCTTGGGTGCAGAAGGCCAGCGACAAACCAACCACGCCACCCAGCTGGCACAAAAATTATCATTTGTAGAAATTTGATCAATCTTGAGTACCTCAAGGAATAAATAGAAATAATATTAAGGTAATAGAAATTATGTCATATAGTAGAACCTGCTTTTGTGCGGTCCTCTTTTATGCGATTTTATTTTTGTGCGATTTTTCGTGCTATCTTGTTTTGTATGCGGTATATGAATTTGAACGACTTTAGCGCCACTATAATGATTTCTATCTATTCACTTCAAGACGCTCTGTTTGTTTCTTGTAAACAATCTCTCGGCAATGCATGTTCAATTGCTTTCTCTCGACAAGCTAACAGCACGCGCTTGATTGAAGACGAAACTGTCAATGATAGTGACGTTATGAATAATTTGATAGATCGTGAAGATGGACAAGAAGAGTGTGATCCCTTGAGAGGTGGATAAAATATATACAGGTATCCAGATTTCTAACAAATCTGAAAAAGTATTTTTTTCTTCAAAATAGATACCATTTCTGAAAGGAGTTTGAAATTTGAAGAAGAACTTTGATCATACATTTCTGGTTATCCTGACGTTTACAAGCAACTGATCAACCGCCCGTTGTCGCAAAAATTTATCACTTACTTTATGGTACCAATAAATCATTTGAAATTGTACCTACAAGTGACGAAAGCGATTTTGAACTAACTCATCACAGAAAGATGTGCGATTTGGATTACGATAAGTATCAGTGAATTATTTATGTTCATTTTGAAAACTTCTTTATGTATGCAATGAGAAATCAAACATTTAAAAAATGTTCCCATGTTTAATTTAATTATTTCTTTTGTATGACGTACTTTCTCACAAATTGTGTAAATAATTGATGAATAATAGGTGACTTTTTTTTTATGCAGTCCCTCTCCATCGCACAAAAAAAATTTCTGTAGTTTGTCGACAAAGTTGTTTATCATATGTATTTATAAAATTTTCTAATATTCTTTGTGCGGTTTTGTTATGTGGTTCTTATCTACCGCACAAAAACAGGTTTTACTGTGTATTATGCAATTCTAATTTATGTATGTGATATTTTTTTCAGAAATAAATTATTTTTCTCAAGTGCAATAAGGTAAATAAAATAAACACAAGTAAAATCAAAGCTAAATTCATTTTCTGAGAGATCAATGCTCAACAGTATATAAGTGTAAGATTTCTCTGGAAATAAATGAAAAGTTCTAGATGAACGAATAACATGTTTTCGGAAGTTTACCGGAACCAAGTAATAAGCCTCTCTTTTTTTTCCCTTGAGTAGCACAATAAAACTTTGCTAAAGTAAAATTTTGTTCCTTTTACTCTCAGCCTAGTATTTTCCCACAACAGTCTGCCTTTACTAGATTACTTTCTTTGAATTTCACCCTTTTCTAGTCTAAAATGGAAATAGAGTAACATTGCTACGTGAATATAAAAGAAGTTATTTTTTGTAAAAAAAAAGTTTGTAAGATCTATTTTAAAAATAGGTTTCGACTGCATTTTAACATTTTTAGTTGACACACACACCACAAGTGTTATTTATAAGAATATCAATGTAGCTTAATATACCTACTAATCTATTATATAAATTTTTAAATACATTTAAAAATATTGTAATATATCCACAGCAGTGTTTCTCGAACTTTCATTGTTTGTGACCCAATATTCAATATTAATTTTCACCCTTCATACAATAATAATATATTAAATTCAATAATAATATACTTTGACGCAAGCCTACAATACGACTTTAAAATCTTAAGTGCCGCCGGCGTATATAAACGTTTTGCTCAGCTAGTGCGTTAACTGCCACAGACGTACATATACGTCTTTCCGAAGTACAATCTTTTCTTTGAACTACTATCCATAAAATTATTCCGAAGGCTTTGGAATGCCATAATGACCTTCAGAGTGTTTACGAGGGATTTTCTTATTTAATCTTTTCAATCCCTCCCCACCCACTCTCAATACACTCCTTTCGCTTGCCTAAGTGTTAAACGGGGCATAGGGGAACGAATCGCATAATTTTTATTCGGCATTTAAGGGATTAATTATAAACAGTACAAACTATCAAGATAAATGTTAATGTTTACATATAATTTTATATATGACAAGCCCATCGGGTCACTAGTAATTATTAAACTTGTTCTTAACTTAGTATTGTTAAATTAATTATAAAATACAATGCACAGTACTGATATTTTTATAAGTGTATTATATCAGTGTAAATATGTATTTTATTTTTTATTAGTTCAGAATGGATTTGTTTTCTTACTTACAGTAAATTAATAATTTGTTTAAATAATTTTTTGTTTATGAATCTTCAATATGCTCGTGCTCCTCTCGTAGGATAATCACGTCCCCTAGGAAAGCACGCCCCACAGTTTAAGAAGCACAGATACACCGAGAAGCTAAGCTTTTTACTGTAAAATTAAAATAGTAAGCATGTTCAAGAATTTAATATACAAAATATTTCATGACGCATACGATCATGTACATTTTTCAGAGGAAGAAATTTGCTCAGAATGCATGAAAATTGACCTAAGAACTAACCTATGGCACATATTTAAGTCAAAAACTCGTCGCTGGTGTGTCATGTATTCGAACCCTAATGCCACAGAGGACCCACCATAAAGAGGAGCTGATTCTAGTCCTGGAGCAGTTGCATGGGGCACAGAGTCACTCCATGCTCACGAAATGTTTAATTCTGGAAAAACTGTTTGTTACCAATGATCTAGTCAGTATATCCTTCCTGTATGATAATATTTATGGGAACTAAAATGTATTTGTCATATATCTCCCTCATTTTTGATGGTGGCAGAAGTTTTTTCCTATTATAAGGTTCCTGTGGTGACTGAGTACCCTGCACGACCACATTTATTTCTAAGTATTTTTCTATGAACAAGCTGCACTTTTCCTCTGTGAACGATTTAATGGTTTTGATTGCTGTATTTTGCTACTCATTATGGTTTATAGATGTAAATAAACAGAATATAAAAAATAAATGTAACATCTGCCATCTCTATGGGATAAAGTTGAAACGTCGGAAAAAAGAAATTGATCAAGCAAGGAAAGAACCTGTTGAAACAATGGATATTAATCTTGATAGCAAAAGTAAATTTGAAAACAGTGATGAAAATCAAACGTTTGAGTCGCAAGGAAGACTTTTTAAAGCTACCTAAAGAACTCCATCCCAAAAGATATGAAACTGCAAGTGTACAAGAAACACTGCGATCTGTCAAAAAGACACGAGAAAGAAAAAGTTCAGCATCATGTTTGTCGATCATCGAAGGACAATAAAACTACATAACTTGAACAAAATTTGATAATTTTGCCTGCAAATATCATTCTTATAATGTTAGCGAAAAAGTGTTTGTAATTGTATCCTTTATGTAATTGTATTCACCGGAATTACGATTTTTATCTTATACCGTAAAAATAAGTATACGGAAAAGGATTGGAGTGGCTCCATGTCCCCACGCGACTACTAACTTTAGTATCCAGTGCGCTCCTTCTCCCGGGATAAATCTGACAAAGTTCAAGATGTTCCAGTATCTTTTCTGGAACATGGTTCAAAATTACGTGTTTCGATTTCAATAACCCCCGTGCTTAGTTACAGGGTGACGTTAAAAGCTCTCTCATGACACACTGTTATGCAGAAAAATGCAAAAGAAAAAAATTTTATGACGCATCCCAACTAATATAAACTTAATTATAAATAGTTAAATCTAAATGTGCATAACATATGATTTTTTTTTAATTCAGGCACTCAAATTAACCACCGCGCATATTGAAGCTTATAGGCGTGCTTAACAGTAACTATAACTGCATATGATCCAAAAATGTACAATGCAAAATCGATTACAATTTTGAATTTCAATTTTTCATGAATTGCAAAAAGAATTTAAAAAAAAAAATAATTATGTATTGCTTCATTTTTTCTATAATTGTATTTAATAATTAATATTTTTAATGAAAACGCTTTTTAGTTTGCACGAGATTTTATCAGAAAAAAAGATTACAAATCGAATAAAGAAATATGTATTAACAAAGTAAATAAAGAAAGGAACTAAGAGGTTTTCGTGCCTACGACATTTCAACATAATCACTAAGTCTATTTAGGTATTTATTAGAACGCAGAACCAACTTGCTTAACCCGTCTTGGTAAAAATCAGGTCCCTGTTCAATAAGCCAGGTCTGGGTGGATGTTTTCTCAGCACTGTCTTGGAATATTGCAGCACATATGTTGTACGCTACCACAGCTCAGACCCAGCTCTGATGAGATTTCACTCAGATCCGTCGATCATTTTGAATCATTTCTTCAATTCGTATCGTGTTGATTTCTGTCGTTGAAGAACTTGGCCGGCCGCTCCCTACCATATTGCGGTTTCCGGCATCTTGTCTGCCTGATTGAAAAGAGTTACACCATTTCTCTACATGTTGTCTACTCATTGCTTCTTCACCATAAGCTTACACGATTTGACTGGGAATGTCAGATGCAGACACATTCTTTACCCATAAAAATCGAATAACAGCTCGCATTTCCAAATGAGACCAATTTTCTAAGCTCTTTCCATTTCAATTGACCTGAACCGTCTGGGAACTTTCACTACCTACCCGCGAACCAGCTGTATGACAAGTAGCTTCATTTGTCTCTTTATCTGGGGAAACAAAATTTCTCCACAATATGTAGTTTTCAAATGCTGTGGCTTATAACTTTTTTTTCTAAAGGAAAATTAAAAAATACTAGTCATAAAATTCCAGTCATCAGTTATTTACGGCACTCATATCATTTAAAGGGACTCGTTTTTTAAAACACGTAACTCGGAAATTTTCAAGTGAAGTTAGGAAAAAGAAAATTAGCTTATTTTAGGATAAAAAGTCGTACATGGGAGAGAAAGAGCTAAATTTTTGGAAATTTAATTAGCTATGCTAATTAACCATATAAAGTTTATTAATAAATTAACACTTTTTTTCCCATTGAGGCCTTAAGAATATTAATTTCTTTCAGAGCTGCAATGAAAATTGCAATAGTTCGCAGGCAAAGTATCCCAACTTATTATTTATATTTTAAACATCAGCATTTAAATTAAAGCTATTATACCTTCATATCCTTTATATTTTAAAAATTAAGTATTAAATACTAACCAAAATATCCATGTGTAGCATATGCCATGATTTGAATATTTTAATTAATGATTAATGTACCTCATTTCCATTGTTATATTTACAGAACAAGAGTTCATGATAGTAATTAGCATGCATTTCTTTCAAATCTACTAGTATATCGATTCAAGCAATAAATGCATCGATGAATCTCCATCGGACAAACTAAATATTAATGAGTTAGTTCTATAGCAATGAATAATATCTAAAATTTAATGAATAATGAATATTTATTTTATAGTTGCAGAAAATAATTTGAATAAATTGTCTTGGTTCTCGTATACTTTTGTATAAACGACAAATAATAGAGTTAATTTGCCTCCCCGTATTTAGATGGCAAATTGCTTTGGTTATAATTACAGCACACGCGTTTTCTTCAGAGGGTATACACATTAAAATATTAATTAGAAATTCTTTGTGGAAAGAGATTCTATTAAAAACAAGAAGTAAAAATGATTGAAAATGTTTCATTAAAGGAATGTTTAATTTTTATTGTCTTAAAAGCTATTAGATTTTGTTTATTTTGCCCTTTAAGCAAATGTTTCTTCGTAATGAGTGTAAAATTTACTTGTTCTTAGGAAGTGTTCGTAATTTTAGACACTTTCGTTTTAAGAAATTTGAGCATATCATTATTTGTTTTTTTAAAAAATTATATTATGTACGTTTGCGGTCCCAAACGCATTTTAAGCAAATGCTCTCAAATTTTTATATACTAGAAATGGGCTTTATTTATACTAATAATAAAAAGAAAAATATAACTTTATTCGCTTAAAAATGTTTGATGCACAACTAAGACTCGTAAAACTAAAATTTGTAGTATATATTATATTAGCTGGTATACCATTCTTCGCACGGTGTGAATTGAAAAATTAAAGAATACAGATTGAAGGATAAAGAAGTTTTTAATGAGTTAATTTTACGTGAATTGCAAATTAAACAAAAAAAAAAAACGTTTTGCATACCTCAGCTGAACAAAAAAAAAACATATTTGATAAATTTTAAGTCTGTAGATATATAAGCTGATAAAAAGCATTTTTCTTTTATTTATAAAGCCCTGCAAATCTCTTGTGGGTCGATTTTTGAAAGCACTTTCCAAATCTGTTCTCTGCTGTGCAAAAGTAACCCATAGTTACAAATTTCGTGTAATAAACACTTAAAATAGTGTAAATAATTTATATCTAGATGTGTAATACGCTAATATTACTTTCTTTTGTATTTGTTTTATTTTAAAACTGTAATATTCACAAGCAACGTCATTCCTTAGATTAAAATGGCAATTCAATGGAAACAAAGGGAAATGTTGGCGATAAAGCCAAGTTGGCCTCATTTTTGGCAACCATATTGGCAACTTGGCGATTGATTGAGAGGTGCAGAACTTGATATGATATAGTGCCACCTGGTGAGAAGCTGCAACAAAGAGGATAGCACAAACACCTTCACCACAAAAAAAAATAGTTATACATGGCAATCGTCATAGTGATCGATTGAACGGTGTTAGAAGGAAACAAAGTCATATATACAAACATCCCTTTATATATATATAGACTAGCCATTACCTGTCCTCTTCGCTGGGTTTTTTCATGACATTGTTAAACTAAGTATGGTATACATAGTTTTTACGTTAGTGTTACATATAAATCCGAGAACTAAAATTTCAGTTGTATCGGGAAAACTTCCTTACGGCCCTCTCCACTGGACTTAGAAAAATACTTTAAAAGTAAGTATATTTATCATTTACGCTCCCATAGCACCAGCCCTTTTTCGTGGATTTCAACAAATCTCCCTTTAAGTGGAACTCTCCTCGACAAAAGAAACATTCCTACCAAATTGCAAATCTTAAGACACAATAATTTTTTTTTTAAAAAAGAATTTTTTTTAACTCCTTGTAACATCCTGCAAGCCCCCCTTGGGAGTCTCTTGCCACAAAACACGTCCTAAGTGGATTTCTACTCAACAGAAGAAACAAGTTTCAAAAATTTAAAGTCTGTAGTATAATTATCAAAAACGGAAATTCCTTTTATCTCTAAGAGCTCCATAATCCACCAATTTCCAAAAAATCTGTTTTTAGTGAATATCTATTCAATAAAACAACCATGCTTGCGAATTTCAAATCAGAGGGTTGTAGTATTTCAAAAACAGGATTTTTTTCGTATTTAATACCCATGTAAGCCCCCTTATGAATCGATTTACGGAAAACCCGTTCTAGCGGATCTCTACTAAACAAAAGAAACATGCATGTTAAATTTTAAGTCTGTAGGCTCAATTGTTCGATAGAACTCATGGTGAGTAAGTGATTGAGCGAGCGAGTCGTTTCTCCTATATGTAGATTACGGATACCATTTTTTTTATGCATACAGCCATATTACCAAAAGTGTTTTATTTGAAAACGTCTCCATGATAGTATAATTTATGATACTAACCCTACAATATCATTAAAAATAAATCAAATTAAATTATTTATTTTTCAACAAGAATATTTTTTGTTTTCAGTACTATGACAAATCTCCGAAAGGATGTCTGCTTAAAAATAAAAATGTTAAAGAGCATCATAAAATATATATGTATATTGTATACATAATATTATGCATAAATGAAATATGTATACGTTTATAAATATATATATGTATATTGTATACATAATATTAAACAAATATAAATATATGTATATATTGGAAAATATATATGTATATTGTGATCAAAAAAGAATTTACCACACAAAACGTATAAATATAGATTTATAAATGAATGTCCTTTGAAAAGGCTAGTATAAGCATACGGGGGAAAAAATCACTGAATATTAAAATAGTTATACATACCTTAAACGGTGTCTTGTGACATACCTTACCGTCTTACTGAAAATAAAGAATTAAAAATTTACTGATAACTCTACCGTATATTGCCTGTCAGCAGACATGATTTATAAAATCGATTTCACAAATCTTCTCCTTTTTAGAAAGAAATGGCGAGCAAACACCAATAAATCAATTTTGTAAATATTCAGATCTGAGTCTGCGCAACTGTTATTTTAACTGCTTAGTAAACGCGATTCTCAGTAAATTGACCTAACTATCACAAAACTCTGTTCCAAACTCTGTGATATCGATAATTCATAATGTGCGCCTACCTCTACAGTTAATAGTGAGAATTGCTCAATTAAAGCAGTTTGGATTTATTGCGCATTACACTGAATCTCTATCGAAGGGAAATCGGGTCACAACCTTCACATTTATGCTTTATCGTTTGATAATGCACCAATAATGCGCATTATAGAAAAAACACATTCTTATTGGCAAGAAACCAGGAGGTCTATATATCTCAATGTAACATTATACATAATCCCAATCGGTAAAATTTAATACAGAAGCGCGTTCGCACTTCATGGAAACGACTTTGTAATTCATTTCTGATATGTATTGCGGGATATAACTTATCAAATTTAGTGTGGGCAAAGGTTTTTTTAATGAAATATTTTCTAGGTTTGTATCAATTACACATAACAAATAGTTTCTTCATCTGAATTTGTGCTTGGAATTCAATTATTATAAGTTGACTAGCTGCATGGCCCGGCGTTGCACGGGCTTCTTCAAGTGTATAAATATTTTTGCCTTGAACATTTCCCCTTCCCGTCTCTATGTAAGAACTTTTCCTGATGTGTTTGCGACTTCCATATTAATATATCATTAAAATACCCTATTTCGAAACTTCCACCTATCTGCTCCATCGGACGGGTCTGTTTACCATCTGATTAGCCCGGAGGTGCACGGGCTACTACTGAGTACATCACTTTATCCCCATGGAAATTTCCCTTTTTCCTTTCGACGCCAGCACTTCTAGGATTGTGGGTTCTGTATTTATGTCATTAAAATTCTCTTTTTATCCGAAATTTGTTTTATTGCTTATTAGGAATATTTCTTTTCCCTGGTTTTACCCGGTGTTGTGCGGGCTTTTTGGAGTATAAGACTCTTTCCCCCTCTTTTTCCCCTCAAGGATAAGTTCAAATTTCTATTTTCGATTAATAATTTACAAAATTATTCTTATTTTATCCAATAGAAAGCAGCCATTTTAAGATTTTTAAAGTAATTTAGTAATGAATTATAAAAAACAATACTGTGTTTTAGTTTTTTTTTTAAATATTAATTTACATCCATATATAGGTGTATGGTCTGTTGTTGCACGGGATTTTTCTTGTGTATAACTGTTCTTGTTATTCTGTTTATCACATACACAATTAATATGTTTGCCTACGTACTCTCCGAAAGTTGTCTTTCCGCGCATGCAACATAAGCCCTCAAATTCTTGAATTCTTTGGTAGGCTTACCACCATCAATTATTAATGGCAGGGGTCAATTTTGAGAGTTATTTTAAAAAGAGTTATTTTATAAAGGTAAAAAATTTACCAATATGCTTAAAAAACAGATTTATCTCTTTTCGGAATTTAAATTTTTTAAAAAAACCCATAGATATTTGCGTTTTAGATATTGTGTTTCTAATAAAAAACATCGCAAGTAAATCACATATGAAAAGCAGTTATTTTTCAATCAAAGTGGAGGAATCAGTCAATAAAATTCCAGTAAGGCTGAAAACTGGATTTGGACGACAACATATGTAATTGTAAAACTATGATTTCAAGGATATATTTCACGTTAATCACATGTTAAAACCTTTTTTTTTAATCTGTGAATGAATTAAATCAAAAAAGCTACGTCATAAAATTTCAGTTTGCCTTAAATCAATTTCAGAGCCATATTATGTCATTGTATCAGATGTTATGGCTGCATGACCTGACCCTGAACGGGCTTTTTCGGGTGTATAATTTTTTGCCAATAGAAATTTCCTCTTCCCATCTCGATGTGATTACTTCCTCGGTTGTGTGTGATTTCTATATTTTCTCATTAAAATTCCCGTTTTCGCAATTTCTTCCATATCTTTGTCCCGTCGGACGGGTCTGTTTTCCCTCAATTTAGCCCGGCGTTGCACTGGATTTTTCCAGGAGTATAACTTTATCCCAATGGGAAATTCATTTTTCCTTCTCGGTGCCAGCACTTCTAGGTAAGGATGTATGCGTGATGTGAAGGATTTCTATACTTATGTCATTAAAATTATCTTCTTTCCGAAATGTCTTCAATTTCTTTTCCTTTACGGACAGATTTCTTTTCCCTCAGCTTAGCCCGGCGGTTACAGAGGCTTTTTCGTGTATAAAACTGTTTTTCAGTCTTTTTTCTCTCAGTGATAAGATCTTTCTTTATATTTCTATTTTCGATTTTTAATTTACAAAACTAATCTAGTTTTATCCACAAGAAAACAGATAATGTACGATATTATTATTAAATAATTAATTTTGGTAACAAATAAAACAAATCAATACCAATTTAGTTTTTTTTTTTTAAATAAAAATTTATATCCGTTTTTATTAAATAATGAATTAAAAATGACTGCTTACTTCTGGATGTTTGGTTATTTGATTAAAAATATGTAACTATAAAAAAGAAGTATGGGAGAGTAAATCTAGACACATGCATTTGCTTGAATTCACTGCATAAAAAACATTCAAAATGAAATAATAGTATTAAAAAAAATTTAGCATTTTTTAATATTTTTTATGTCTTTTACACTAAATTGTTTGTTTTTTTTTTAAATAAAGAAAACTTATCTGTTGTGTGTATCAGAAAGTAGTCTTTCTGAACATGCTCCATAAGCCTCACACACACATACACAAACTGGTCAATTCTGTCGTAGGTTACAGGCATTTGGTGACCTTAGCAATTTTTTTCGTTGCATTTTTATGGCTCCTTAAAATGGAAAAGTGCCTTTTTTAAAATATTTTATGTAGAAAAAAGCATAAAAATAGAAATATTTTTCAAAATTACGAAATTTCCTAAATTTTTATAGTAACTTTTACAATATTTCATCTCAGTGTAACTTAGCATCGTCTAGAAATATATATACAGTTTACCAATCTACTTTAAAAATAGTCATAATTTTCTTTTTTTTTTAAATTTAAATCCAAGAAATACAGAGAAATTTGTAAAAAATGTAAAACATTTTAGAATTTGGGATTTTAATATGCAGTTCAAGTTAGTCATGCATTAAAAGCATTTATTTTTTAAACAAAGTGAGTTAATACAGACAACAGAGCAACGTCATGAAATTCCAAGTTTGGCTGAAAACCCATTTTCGCCGCCTGCTTTTGTCACTGTTGTAACAATAACATTGCTGCAACAATGGAGACAAATCAAAATTTGCAAGAAAAAAACGTTTTTTTTTAAAGGTTTTTAGTTAATATCTTCTTAACGAATCACAATATCGGAATATAAATGTGCAATATTGCTTCCCCGGAAAATTCCCGATCTTTTGGTACCTTCCGCGAGTTTCTGCGTGGTGCAGTTCGTGAGAAGATAGACGCACATACATAGATACACACATAGATAGATAGATAGATAGGTACATACGTTTGTTTACCTTCGGATTTTAATAGTGTAGACTATTGTTTATACTAAGGGCAACAATAAAATTTAATTTGTATATGCATAACAATTTGTATGTATTAGAAATCTCTAATTCTTTTTTTAACATAATATTTATGTAAAATTAACCCAATAAGCAAGGTTTATACCATCAAATAATTTACCGAAGGTCGTTTGCATTTTATGGAAACGATTTTGTAATTCATTTTTCTGTTTGGATTTTGAGGAAAACCTTTGGCAACTTTAGAATAATTGGCTTATAAAGTTTTCTTTTGATTGCAATGTAAAATAAAAGATTTATTTTTAAAGTGGCTTCTAAAAATGACTTATGGCTCGAAGTTTACCCAATTACGCTTTCCAAGGAGAAAATTCGTATCAACAAGTTAAAAAGCGGAGTAAAAATCTCGCTTTTGCATTTCTCAATCAAAAGTATTTATAACATATTGAATTTGAAAGGGAAAAAGCGTCTTTTCGAAAGTAAAAATGAAAACATGACCACACGAAACTTCATCCTAAGGCTGTTCGAAATCAGGCAACTATCAAGAAAGCGAAGTTTTAGATCCTAAAAGAAAATCCGCCGACTCAAGATTCATTCCATCGAAACTAGGAATGTCTTCCGGCGCTGTAAGTAAAATGATTCATAAAGATTTAAAGTTAAATTAAAAATGTTTAAACTTAAAGTTCATCTGTTTTTACCAAAACATATTGCCGAAGAAAAACAAACTGTACTATTTATATGAAATACACATAGCTGCTAAAAAAGAGAAATTAGTGGTAACACTCGATGAGGCATTGGTATATTTAAGTAAATGTACGAAAAGAAGATCACACACACACACACACGCAATTTTCTGTTGCTCAACTGACGGGAATGATCATACGAAATGACTTTATCAATTGACAGAAAAGTTCCCAAAGGGATTCATGATAGTTGCAAGATTTTGTTACAACTGCAAATTAAAAATTAAAGAAGTCTTAATTAAAGCCAAAAGAATGGAAAGGACACTGATAAAGTTGAGCTTTACATGGATGAAACCTCTAGTCACCCCTCTAAGTCAACTCTGTCACTTATTTAGCAAAGAAAGAATCAGAAACAGGAGTAAAGTGTATCTCATTTGATGAAATACGTGTAAAATTACCATACGCTTCACAGATGGACTTTTGTGCTTTCGGCTTATTAAAATGAGCCTTGGGAAAACGGCATACAAGAACGCTGAACGGACCTTGGAAAACGCCTCAAAAGAATTGGAATAAAATTTGCATGACGGTACTAAGAAAAAGTTTACTTTCATGAAAAATTCGAGCTAGAACTATTGTCAAGAATCAAGGCTATCAGATAGAAGCAAATTGCCACAAAAAATACATTATTTATTAATAAAAATTAATTATTAAAATTGTTTCCATAAAGTGTGAACGACTTTTTGTATGTATATAAATAATCACTACTAAAACTATGAGTTTTCTGTTGATAACAACTGAGATAAAAACCGATTTACTGTAGCTTTGATAAAGCTATAGAAATAGTTCTAAGAAAAACAGTATATGACCCCTCCGCACCCTAAAGCTTGGGGCCGACAACGCAGAACTCAAAGGGGTGTGTGCCAACTGCCCTGAACCAGCTTACCCAGAACGTGAGCTATAGATATTGCTATAATTCTCCACGGTTGAGCACCTGAAGAACTTCCCCACTAGGCCAAAGCAATACTCCCCCCCCCTTTTCTTCCCTTTGATCCAGTTGAGGTGTTAGTTTCTGATATTGTAGATTTTGTATGATTGACAACTGTTTATTTTTGCTTGTAATTCTTTCGTTGATTTTGAATAAATCATGCGACGCTTTAAATAAATAAATACTCAAATATGGTAAGATAAATGTACCGATATTTTAAACATCTCCCTTCCGACAAGTAGTTTAATGGCTATTTACGATCTCTACACTAGAATTTCTTTTTCCGAATCACATTAATCAAAATCGGTGAAGAGAACAGCTCTTACACTTCCTTGGTCAGACCAATAATCAAGTAAAATATTTCCAAGAGTATTTTGATTTATAATTAGCGTACATTCCGGCGGCGTTTAACACAAAAACTAAGATTTAAATTTAGGAGTACGCGTTATACGCCGAGTATGAAAATGATAGCTTGAAAAATAAAATAAAAAAAGATGAGCATTGAAAAATTAATATTCTACATATATTCAAATACTGTTTATTTAAAAGAAATGACGTACCTTATGAAATTAAAAACTTGTAGTACTAAAAGTATACTACTTTTACTTCAAAACATAAGATCATTGTACACGTGCTTTTCAGGTTTCTTTGTAATAAAGGTGGGTGCTTGTTATATGGCGAATATACCTAAAAATTAAAAATTGCAGCTTAAAAGTATAGGTGCGTTTTATACCACGGTGCTTGTTTTTCACACTACTTTACGATAATTTCCTAAGATTATAGGGGGAAAAGTGAATTTTTACTGTATAGATTTAAAGGGAAAAGAGACAATTTTTTTTTTTAAAGCAGCTAAATGTGTTTCTACATTAAGACATTTTATAGTGCTAAATCATTTAGATTTAAAGGGAAAAGAGACAGAATTTTTTTTAAAAAAACAGCCAAATGTGTTTCTACATCAAGACACTTTAATATGCTAAAAGATCTGTAATAATTTTGATAAAAATTGTTCATGAATTCTAAAAAGTTAAAAACTTATTTAAAATTATCACTAAAATACTACGTTCCTAAATACTCAAGTGTAGCTTGATGCTGCTATTTATTATCAACGAAAAACTCTCTTTGGAGAGAGTAAAAAAAAGTTACGTATTTAATATATAAGGCAATTATTTCATTCATATCGAACGACTACATTTAAAAAAATAAATATATGAAACTTTTTCGTGTACTCAAATATCTTAATTAAAAACCATATTAATACTTTGATAGTTTAATACGGTATAGTGGCACATTTCTTCCTTTAAAAAGTTTAAAAACTTATATATGTTCAAAAAAGTTTTGTATCGCAATAAAGGATGATTTTTATATTCATGTATAAGAGTAAAAACATTTTTAAGAATCTAAAACATTGTCAGTACTATCTTAAAAACAATTTTTTCTGCATATTTCAAGCAAAATGACAAGCAAAAATGGGTAAAATTTTTCGATAACCTTAAATTTAAAACTGCTTTATTTTATAAGTAGTTCAATTATTTAATTTTGCCAAATAAAGGCTCTTCAAAAGTATTAACGTATCATCTAAATTTTATTTCTTTGGTAATTTTGTGAGCTACATTTTTGATGACTGTGGATATTATAGTTAATCTTTAAAAATCCGCTTAAAAAAAAGTGTCTCAAACTGTGGGGTGCGCCCCCTGGGGGGGGGGCGGCGTGATAACTCTATGAGGTGAGTGCAATCATATTGAAACGTCCTAAGCAAAAGATTATTTAAAAAATTTTCAACTTACTGAAAGTAAGCAAACAAAATACATTCTGACGTAATAAAAAATAAAATACGCATTTACACTGGTATAATAAATTTATAAATGTATCAGTCCTGCACAATGTGTTTCATAATTCATTTAACAATACTATAAAAACAAGTTTGATAATTACCAGTGACCCTATGGGCTTGTCATATATAAAATTATACGCAAATCTTTGTAATTTGTACTGTTTATATTTAATCCCTTAACTGCCTATAAAAAGTTACGCATTCATACCCCGAGGCAACCCAAGGGGGGGGGGGAGAAAATTATAAATAAATAAGCTAAAATTGACCTTGACAGTGTGTTTGTAAATCCTTTACAAACACACTATCAAGGTTCTTTTATTGCATTCCAAAGCCTTCGGAATAATTTGTGGAAAGCAGTGCACAGAAAAGATCATGCTTCAGAAAGACGTATATATACGTACCGGGCAATTAACACTTTGGGTGAGCGAGAGGTTAAAGTCGTATTGTAGCAACAAAATATAGTCTTATTTAATTCAATACATTGTATTTATTCTAAGAATGGAGGGGGAGCGTAGGGAAATTATGATTGAATATTAGGTTCTAAATATTGAAAGTTTGAGAAGCACTGACTTAAAAACTCAATCTTCCCTTGTTTTGGTTTGAAATATATGTATATAACATAATATATTCTTTTTTATTGTATTATTCTGTTAAACTTTCAATAATTGTGTCAAAATAAAGGAGGGGAGATGAGTAAAAAGGTTATACTTTGTTTTAATAAAATCATAAAGATTAATTCTACATTTTAATAGAAATTTTTATTTAAAAAATTATTTTTTATTGTTATTCTTAATTATTTTAAAAATTGGGATGTATTCAATATTTTTTATTTAATGCAACCAAGCTTCAAAACTTTGTTAAAAAGTTTTAATATATTGTTCCATTTCAAGGGATTAGCAATTAAAAGAATATTTAAGAAATTGCAGCAAAAAAAAAATCAATTCTCTTCGTACTTTTACAACAGAATTACTAAATCTAACATAAACAAATGCGAAATAGATTATTTTAAAGAATCTATTCTTGAAGAAAATTCAACTAATGGAAATAAATACAAAATAAGGATTAAGGAAAAGAAACCACTAAATTTTAAACGCTGCATTACATTGAATGTTATTGAAGTCGATGCACATAAAATCATTAAACTTTTCTTATTTTAATGCTAAGACCTTTAAAATATAAGTTCCTTGGATTGTTACTTTTTTTTGTTCGATAAATGTTTGTTTTATTGTAATCTTTTATTCATTCTATTCTCGCCTTTGCCTAATACTCTGGATTATGTGCGGGAAAAATTGTTTTAATATTTACATTTGCTTTATGTGTGTTAAAGTGTTACTTAAAATATATATAATTTTTTTAACTGGGAAAAACACTTTTTAATGTTTTTCAATTCCTACTATTAGTTCACACTCTTGCTGTATATATATATATATATATATATATATATATATATATATATATATATAAATTGTTCAAATTATCAATCGTTAATAAAATACTTTTTATTCATCCCCTCAACTTCAAATACATTTTGTTAAAATTGTAGGGGATAACACGATGTTAATCCAGTTTTTTAAGAAATAAATTAATTAATAGTAATAAGCAAATTAATAGTCCAACAGCATATATGAAAAAGAAAATTGCTCGTTGTGTCCCTGTAGTGCGTTGGACTTTAATCCAAGGCTCGTGGGTTCGAATCCCACCTGGGATGGCGTAATTTCTGAGAATGTGATTTCTTTTTTACTATACACTTTTATTAGAATAATTAAAATTAATTAATGCATAAATAGTAACAAGCAAAAAAAAGTTCAATAGCGTATATAGAAAGGAAAATGAAAAATATAGCAAGAGGAAAATTGCTTTCTATTTGCCACTTAATATTGTGATTCTGTTATATGTATGTACATATTTATATTAATAGTAATTATTTAATAAAAGTAACTAAAATAAAAATTTTCTGTGTTGACCTAAGTAGGAATTGACTTTAAAAATTTGTTTATGTTACTTGGTTTCTTTTGTGATGTGCTACGGTTTAATAATCACAATTGTGTATTCGGATATATTGCAGAAAATCAAGTGCAGTTGTTACTTATGCCACCTGTTTGACGTAGTCAGATCGAGGCCCACGAAATTCATCATGGCAATGGGCTAGAGATACACCTGCCGTTAGCCGAAGCTTTGAGCCCATGAAGGTGACAGTATGATTTTGCTCACGATAGATGGCGACACCATTCGGACGATTTAACGAGCACGTACTCCGTGTGCACTCGGGGGATATTTGGGGGCATCGGATATCGAACCCAGGTTTTCCGGTCTGGCGTCCGATGCTCTAACCACTAGGCTACCCACGGTGCAGTTCTTTGTATATGCTGCAATGCTGAATAATGACCATGGTAGCCTAGTAGTTATGGTCACAGATTCCTGGCCGGCGTGCCATGAGTTCCAACTTTAGTGTCACTAAATATCCGCAGGGAAGAGGGGAAGTTAAGGCTCTAAATTCTCGCGTTGACATGGTGTGGAATTTCGATGAGGTGCGCCAACTGAGGGGTCGTTGTCGTCATTTCGGTGTGGTTCAAAATTACAAGGTATTTCGGTAATAGCTCTCGTGTTACCTTCTAACGCAACTTTAACAACACTCATTCTACTTTGAGTAGTCTTACTGAATCGGGAATAAGAACTAGTATTAGAATCATTCTTCAATATAGTGTTAAGATATAAGGAAAGTGAAGTCTCTCCTTTTTGTGTAATAAAATATTATCGAAAAATATTTTCTTAAATTTAATTTAATGTGTATTTTAGTTAATGTGTTAGACTGTCTTGCGCTTCAATTTTATTACAAGTTCGGATAAACATTCTAATATCTGACATTCCGTATTTCTCTCAAACTAACTGGTACAACCTTTTTTATTATATTTTTATAGACGTCAAATGTTTTTTACATTATAATAATACATACATGCACCAAATTATATAAATTTTAATAATATTGTTTATATGTAAAAACATATTTTGAAGATTGTTTATACCTTTTTTTTTATAGAACCTGAATCAAAATAGTTAAAATAAACCCATCCATATTTTCACAAGAAGTTCAAGAGGATATTTCTTTAGGCGCCCTCAAATTCTGGTTCTAGAAGTTTTAAAATTATCAATTATTAAACTATAGTAAATCATGATTTCTGATTCTCAAATTTCTGTGATGTATGAGCTCTTTGAAAAAAGTAAAAGTGGTAAAAAAATAAGAAAAAAGCGGTTTTTTATGCCCCCTTTAAAATAAATGTCCAAAAATTACGATTTTATATGCACTAGTGGACGAGAAAGATTTGAAAGATGGATCAATAAAAGGTTTTAATAAACTATTTAATGACTCTATATTCTAAAATAGATACTAAAAAATATCACGAAACATGATAACAAGCATGATAACAATGATAAATGTATTTTCAGGAATAGCACTTAATGACTGAAATTATTCGAATCATAATCTTATTGAGCCCGAGTCGAGAATAAGAAGAGACTTCCTCAAGCCAAGGCCCGCGACCCAGCGAACCCATGCCTTAAAACACACATTTTTTGCTCAGTCAAAAATTAATTATAAAAACTAAGTACTAAATTTTCTGAAATTAATAAGAAAACTAATTCAATTTAAAAATAAAATATTTAAAATATCCGACTACACAACTTCTTTTAAAAGATGAAGGTAAGGAGATTTATGTTTTTTTTTTTGTTTTTTTTTAGATTTGTTTAATACATTTTATGAAAAATGTGATAAAATTAAGAAGAGAAAATGAAATTATCATTACTAAAATGGGGGAAAATGGGTAAAAATTGACAAAAAATAACATAAACGCGGCCCATTTTGCACCAAAAGTTTATGAACAAATTTTCAGTTTTTCAATTCTGATGTGTTGCTATATGTTATTCATTTTGGAAGTGACCTTCAGTATAAGAGATTTTCATTTTTACAAAAACTAGAGCACTTCATTTTTAGTTGTTATATGAAATTGCGCATAAAAAAACAGTGATTATATTCACATAAGGTACCGCAAATTTTGTAATAAAATGGTGATTAATAAATCTGTACTTCAAAACACTTCTACTATTATACAGAACATACACAAAAAGCTTCAGATAATTATTTTCAAAGCTTTTTCAGCAATCACTGGCCCCGTTTGAGCCTTTTCAAAAAAATATATTTCGAGTAAAACGCGGTTTAAAGTATGATATATCTTGCTTAAAGTAATGGGATCTTTTCTTACTAAAACAATTATAGTTTTTGCTCTAGTGAACGAAAATTAATAAACTTGGTATTTTTATAAAGCTAATAAGAAGGTATATAAAAAAAATTATAAAAAAATTGTCAATTTTTAGCAAAATTCACAATTTTAGGGTAGTCGGATACCTAGAGAAAAATAATTTTTTTCACCGTTTATTTTTCAATCTTCACTCTACCTTGTTAACATTTTAAACACAGACACACACGCAAACCATTTAATATATATATAAACAGAATGTTTGTAAGGGCGTGGATAAATTTCAAAAATTATGAAATGCATTCGGATCTCTATTTAATGAACTCTCTAAATCCTGAAAAAAGTATAGAAATTGTTTCTTTAATATGCTTTAAAAACCCCATAAAACAAATTTTAAATTTATAAACACTATGCATTAATTAAAAAGTAATTATTCACACTTGTTATGTAAATTAGTACCTATTCATTTTATATGTTTTACCCATCAAAAAGAAATCTGCAAGTAAAGTATAAAAAAAAAGACTTTGTCCTTGAAAAATTTTTAACTTTAAAAAAAAATTTTATATTGAAACTAAGAATTGTCTAACGAACATTCTCTAATTTTAAGCCAACGAAAAATTTTAAGCGTACATTATTTTATAGCCAGTAATTTTAAGCACACACTACCACTTGTGTCCTTTAATTTAATTACCGTTAAAAAAATTTTTATTTTTTAGTTTTTGTTTGAAAATTTATGACTATTTCCGTGCTCAAGGTGAGTTAGTCACCTGGAAGTACTAGTTCAAGGTCATTGATCACCAAAAAATGCGCTAAAAGAGAGAATAATTTGAAAAATGTCCTGAAATATTTTTAAAATAAGGAAGGGGGGGGGGATAGAACTATAAGAGAAAAAGTTCATTATATAGCAAATGCACTTCACTATTTGGAGGTTATTTTACAAAGAAAATAGTAAAATGTTCATTGATTCTAGCAAGAAATTCGTAAAATAGAGGTTTGTTATATATACGGAGATTCGATTGTGCTATTTGAGTGAGTGAATATTTACGTCGCACTGATTAGCAACACGAGGGCTTTTGGCGACGGTCCGCGTAATTTTGAACCATGGTCAAGTGACGCGGATGACACCTGAGCTGGCACCCCCCTCCTAACTACCACACCACACCAACGGGAGGACATTTGAGCTCTCGACAGATTTAACGTGCCTCACGCCCCTACACGGCGAGTCTTTAGTGGTACTCGGATCGAACTCATGACACGCTGGATATGATCCGATGCCTAGACCACTCGGCTACCGCGGCCACTCGGTTGAATGGAAATCGGAATGATGCGATTTCATTTATATAAACATCCAATTATAAAAACAAGATATCAATCATTGGCATGGCCAAGTAATTCAAGCTCGTTTTTCACATGTTGTATTTTACAATAATGCAACTAATGAACTTTTTACTAACAGAAAGTAGTACTGTACCACTCCTCTAAATATACTGCTATTGAGCTGAAAAGAAATAATGACTCAAATCCGTATCAGCACTATAAAAAGCAAAAAAAAAAAAAAAAAAATTTAGAAACTATGGGAAAATTTAAATATGATCCGGCTCATCTAGGGCGCAAATGCGACCCAATGCCGAAAACCCGAGGTCAATTGGTCGCTTATTGGCTGAGAAAAAGGTGCGACAAAATATGGAACGAAGATTATGACGAAATTCGCTTCCTAATAGCGCTTTTGTTCCACTACGTGAAAAACGCGCTAAAAAGCAGGGAAAATCACCACAAAAACTTGTATGAAACCAATATACATAGATGGTTATAGTAGAATTATCGTACACAAATATATAATAATATAATATAATTTTGTTAAAATATTATTACACAGTTGAGAGTTGTAATATATTAGCATTACATTATTGAGAGATATAATAAGTTAATAGAGTATTATAATATGATTACACTAGTATTATTCTATAAATTATAATATTATAATTGAATTTCCCTTTGTAATATATTTTGTACAATATACCGCATTTATATATACTCGAATCAAAGCCGCCATCAATTCTAAGTCGCAATTTCCATTCTCCACAGAATTTTGAGCAAAAATTTAAAAAATGTGTAAAAGGTTCTTCAATATCTAATACTTAAAAATTTTTAAAATTAAGTTTTAATGGGAAATATTAAGAAGTTAATAATATATTTATTTAAACAATATTATAAAAACGTTCATGGACCTATTATTACTCTAACTACCAGTATCATGTTTCGAGAATGATTCATCATTCCCCTCTGTCACTGCTGACTTCGGAATGGGTGCCGGCATCGCCATTTTCTCACACGTGCCGTCAAATACATTTTTTATGCAACATTTTTTTAAAGAATGTATTATAGAAGAATATAAGAGAATCATTTAAGGCTGATGAACATTTGCAAGCAAAAATTATATCATTTTGTTTTCGCCATCGACGTATATTTGTTTCATCCGTGTCAAATTTTCGATGGCAACTGCTTTGTTTCAGTTTTTTTTTTCAGCATATAAAATTGCCTCCCTTTCCAAACTTGCGTCATAGTTTTTTTTTTTCAATGGGGTTGCACATTGGTATTTTAAATATTTGCAGTCCTAGTACATTCCCCAGGAGCTGGTACCACTTTTTAGCGCTGCACCGTATAGGCGATATCAATTACAGCAAGCAATTTTGACGACCAAATTCCTCCATAGATGAAGGCACCTGAGCTCTGGACGATGAGAATTTAGTACTAGGATTTAATTTTGCCGAGAGTATAAAAGCCAAACAGACACTATAAGGATCTTTCTCATGCCTTGTAATCATACGACATGACTGCTGTCGATTTTCTGCATCATGAAAATCCACCGACTTGAGCCGAACCCGCAACCTTGGGTGTAGAAGGCCAGCGACAAACCAACCACGCCACCCAGCCGGCACTTGCGTCACAGTGAAATCTTCGTGATGCTATCACCAATATCTGATTTTTTAGGTGATTAACAGAAAGCGCAAACAAAAAAAAGTTCTAAATACGAGCAGACAACTATGTTTAGGATAGACTGAATACCGAAGATAAACTGCAGAATGAGATAAGTCATCGATACCATCGAGACCAGATTGAACGGGGTTACATTTTTCCTTTTTAAAGGGGTTAAAAAATTAATTTCCCCCATCTAACAAATGTTTTGCTTTCAATTCTAAGCTACACCAGATTTTCATTGGCATGAGCACTGGAAAAAATAATGCATCTTAGATTCAAGTAAATATGGTATTTATTATTTTGCAATAATACATTACCTGATTTCTTATGAGTCAAAGGCAGCTTTGTGAATAATTGAATTAAACTTTAATGTTATAATTTTTTGCATAGAAATAATATTTTTATATATGTATCATAATTTTCTTAAGGATTAATTAAGCGTAACATAAACTAATCAAATGGATAATTGTTGGATATAAAAATCTAACAGCTAATTGTGACTAAATCATATTTATTCTATTAACCTCCTGGGAAACGATTTTTTATTGCGAGGGGAAACTGACTTTCTTTTGTTACGATTTATTTATTTTATATTGATATGAATTGAAAAGAGACAGGGAAAAAATAAAACTATACCTAAAAACGTTTTTTTTATCCAATGGGCTGCAGGTTCATATTTTTACCATTGCAGACCTAGTACATCCCCAAGAGCTGGTATCACTCTTTAGTGCGGCGCCGTATAGGCGGATACCAATCGCCACGGGTAATTTTGAGGCTCAGTATCCTCCCCAGAGGGAGGCAACTGAGCTCTGACGATGCGAACTTGTACCAGGATTTAATTTTGCCGAGATCGCCCAAGCCAAACAGACACTCTAGGGACCTTTTACATGCCGTATAATCATACCTAAAAACTTAACCTTTGGGATTTTTAGGGGAGTGTTTACATACAGATTTTGATCCGAGAACTCGGTTTCTGCCTTGTTTAATCATTTTTATCTTTGGGGGAACTATTGATACTGCAAATTTTCGGACATATGTTTCAAACAATATTTCCCAATATTCAATCTAAAATATTACTTTGTCTTTCTAAAATAATATGGATCTCAGTTAAATCCTTTTTTAAAGTTTTAATTGCAAGGTGGGCGTATAACGTCATAAACATCATATAACACATTTTTTATGCGCTACACAATATCAAATTGTAACAAACCAATAAGTAGACAGAGTCCTCTGGCAGAAAATTCCCCAAACCGTCTTTTTAAAGGTTGCTGCTGAGTCATAATCAGGGCGTAGAACCTATGACCCCGTTTATTGTTGTAATGATAAATATGATAGTAATATTTAAATGTCATAGTAAACTCTTTAACCAAAGATGATTGGCGTCCTAGACTACCGGCCAAAAAATTATAGATCTGCGCTTATATTCAATCACAAACACCTTCATAAGTGATAATTCTACTCATCCGTAAATTTTGATAAAACAAAAAGCCAACAACAATTTTTGTGAACGTTTAACAAATTATTAGAATTATATATACACTGGTGACCAAAAGTTAATCATAAATTGTAAAATGCGAAAAAGATGGAGTAAATAATCGTGAAATTATTCCAAATTTTTTGCGGATATTAATCGGGTGAAGAAGAAACATTGGGTTTATACAAAACGTTTCAGTCGACTACGTCCTGCGCGAAACACCGGCGCATGTCGGAACGCGGAGAAAGCGATTCACGCAGCATAGACAGTTCAGCAAAGTTTCGCGCAACTGCTGTGCGAAGGAACGTTGTTAACCATCAAACGAGGTGAATGATGGCACAAAGACGCCAATTGGGCATGTTTACGAAAGGAAGAATAGTTGGAATGCTGGAATCCTCACGATCACAAACCGAAGTGTCTCGAATTCTGAATGTGGACCAGTCTGTGATCTCAAGACTGTAGCAGAGGTTTCAAAGAACGTGAGATATTACCCGACAACCAGTATCAGGTCGACCAAGAGTCAAAACCCCTTGCCAAGACCGATATCTGGTAATAAGCACGCGACGTCAGAGGGGCAGTACTGACAGAGAACTGGGTTCGGCACTCACAGTCGCCACAGGACTACGAATTTCGAGACAAACTGTTTACAGGAGACTCAATCATGCTGGCCTGTATGCCAGAAGACCAGCAGTTTGCATTCCCCTCACGTCTGCGCATAAACGCACTCGTTTGAACTGGAGTTTGAAACATCAACATTGGAGTGTGGGAGAGTGGGCCAATGTGATGTTCAGTGACGAGTCCCGGTTTAATCTGAGTAGTGATTCTCGGCGGGTAACGATATGGAGAGAACGTGGAACACGTTTTGAACCAAGAAACATAACGAAAAGACATCATTTTCCCTCAAAGGGAGTAATGGTGTGGGCAGGCATCATGATGGATGGCCACACAGACCTCCATTTCTTTGACACGGGGTCTGTGACTGCTCAAAGATACAGAGACGAAGATCTTGAGCCTTATGTTCGCTTGTTTCAAGATGCTGTCGGTCCTGACTTCATATTCATGGATGATAATGCGTCATGTCACCGAGTGGTGCTGATTGATAACTTCCTTGAAACGGAAAACATCCAGCGGATGTCGTGGCCTGCGAACTCCCCTGATTTAAATCCTATCGAGCATGTATGGGATATGCTCGGGAGACAAATTGCAGCCCTTTCGCACCCACCAAGATCCGTTACAGAACTAAAGAGAGCTCTCCAAGAAGCTTGGAACCGTTTGAGCCCACAACTCATTGATCATCTCATAGCAAGTATGGTATATCGCTGTGCAGCGTGCCTAGCTGTCAGAGGTGACAACACGCCTTATTAAACTGCAGTATCAGTATCTTATTTAATGTTTTCTTTCATTTTTTTTAAAGTGTGAATCTTTGCTATGCTCAGTTTTCTTTCAAACTGCTGCTTTGGATAATAAAATTAATTATTATCATTTTTTTATTTGCTTCCTTATTTTATAACCATTTTACATTCGCATATCACGTTTCTCGCCATTCTGATTTACAGTTCCTTCTTTATTCACATAATTATCAATTATGCTTAACTTTTGGACACCAGTGTACCACACTCAGGTCCACAAATTAAGGATAATGAAGTTCAGGCAAAGAAAGAGACAGAAGCAAAACAAATTTGATTTATTTGTAAAGTCTAATTATTAAACAAAAGGTAAAGAGCAAAAAAGATGCTATATGTTTGACATAATTAATAAAAATTGCAACTTTTACTCCCTGAAGCAAATTTCAAAAAAGAACCTGTTTACAAAAAACAGTATAATATGGTTAGTATGATGGTTAATACGGAGTATGTCTCCCGGACGATGCAATACAGGCCTTACAACGCCTACGCATGCTGAGTATCAAATTATCAATCTGATCTTGGGGAATATTATACCACTCATCAAGCAATGCCCTCCGAAGTTCCGGTAGACAGGTGGGAGGGTGTTGACGGGCTGCAATTCGTGGGCCAAGCATATCCCACACATGCTCTATTGGATTCAAGTCCGGTGAGTATGCTGGCCAATCCATACGGGTGATATCCTCCGAATGAAGGCATTCGTCTTCAATGTTTGCACGGTGAGGACGAGCGTTGTCATCCATAAACAGAAATTCAGCACCCATGGCACCCCGAAACAAACGTACATGTTGTTCCAGAAGGACATCTCGATAGATGTGGCCTGTCATCGTTACACTCTCAACATGCAGGTCAGTTCCGGAACCAAGAATAATTCCTTCCCACACGAGCCATCCTGCACCACCGTAACGGTGTCGTTTAATGGTGTTCTCTTGGTGGTAACGGGTACTTGGCGCTCTCCATATGAAAGTTTGGCGAGAATCAGACTGCAAACCAAACCTGGACTCGTCGGAAAACATCACACAAGATTACTGTTGCGGTGTCCACAATGCATGATCTCTACTCCAGATTAATCCCAGGTGACAGTGAGTTGCGGTAAGGGGAACACATCCGACAGGCCTACGAGAATATAGACCAATTTCCCTAAGCGTCTGTACACGGTCTGCCTTGAAACTGTCGTACCGGTAGCTGAAGAGAGCTGACGAGACAGGTTTGATGCTGTTCTCTGTCTGTTTCTTTTGGCAGTAACTGCCAAATACTGGTCCTCATTCGGCGTTGTAACTCGGGGGCAACCTGTGCTGTAACATCTACTCACATTACCATCATCTTGGAATCGTTGCTAAAGCCTGGAGACGACACTCTGGCCGATTCCAAGTTCCTCGGATACTTCCAGCTGGGTACGTCCACATTCCAGTCGTCCGATAATTCTACCACTTAAAAAATCAACCAAATGCTTCCTTTGTGCCATAACTATGCGGTTATTGCACTGAAAAGCTTTTAAAGCGCTTGTGAACAATTTTACTTCTTTGCCACCATTCCTTATATACCCCTCTCTTACACTCTCGTCATTGTGACGTACTATCCGCGCCATCTGGTGGTTTCCTGTAATTAGCATATTCTTCTTCAAGATGTTTATGATAATTCTAAAGGTGGATTTTTATTTTAGAGTTCAATTTATGTGTGATTCTGAATTATCCTTAATTTATGGACATGAGTGTATATATCTGGCATTATTTTATCAACCAAAAAAAAAATTGTTCAATTAACACAAAAAAACTGACAGCCGAAATAATACTTCATGATATTTTCATATATTTCTAACTATATTCCATAAACACCATTACCCGTGTAACCAAATAATAAAATTTATATTTTCTTATTAAAATATTCTACAGTAAACATCTTTTTACCAAATGTTTTGCAGTTTTTAAAGAGAGAGAGAGAGAGATGGCAGTAATTATAATTACAAGATATTAAATGTTCACCTATCAGTCCAAAGGCTTCAAGTGGTTGACAATGCCTCCAGGGTAGTATTTTCATTTTTTTTTTATTATAAATCTGTTTTCATATAACACGTGAAAAAAGATCCTGAAATCTGATTTCTGAGTTTGCTTTTGTAAAGAATGAAAACCCCAATGTCACAAGGGGTCTATTTGATGGCTATATACATAAAACGTCGCGACTGTACATTCAGATGCGAACACGAACTTGAAGAGATGAAAAATTCATATGTAGACTTTTCCTCAAAGGACATCATACAAGAACTTATATTCCACGAAATTATTTATGGTGTGTCCATTTTTACTTTGGATTATGAATCTATTTTGTAGTTCATTCTTACGGAAATATAATTAAGTTAAACTTAAATAGTATTAATACTCAAGAGAGTTTGAACAGTTTGACTTTATCTAACCGTTATCAAATCAACTTCTGCACCGTTCAATCAATCGCTAACGTGGTCGCCAAAAATGATGCCAACTCGGCTCTATCGCCAATATTTAGCTATGTTTCCATTGAATCGCCATTATAATGTAAGAAACGGCGTTACTTGCGAGTATTTTAATTTTAATATAAAATAAATACAATAGAAAGTAATATTAACGTATTATACATCCAGATATAAATTATTTACACTATTTTAAACGTTCATTACATAAAATGTGTAACAATATATTAATTTTGCTCAGCAGAGATCAGCTGAGGGAGGTGTTTTCAAAAAGAGACCCACAAGAGAGTTACGGGAGCATTATAAATAAGAAAAAGTCCTTTTTATCAGCTATTAGACTTACAGACTTAAAAATTAACAAATATGATTCTTTGGTTAACTGAGATATGCAAAACTTTTTTTTGTTTTGTTTAATTTGTAATTCAAGTAAAATTAACCCAATAAAAACTTCTTAATCCTTCAATCTGTATTGTTTAATTTTTCAATTCACCCGAGCAAAGAACGGGTATACTAACTAGTTTACTATAAATCTCAAACTGCATGTCAATAACTTTTTCAATGATAACAAAATGGGGGTAGGGGGTTCATTACTGGTAATAATAAGCTCATACAGCACAACAAAACGCTTTTAAAATATGATAATTTTTTTTATCGTTCAATTAAAAAAAATGTTGATATAAAACTTACACGTATCAATCAAGAGTTTATCTTTCCTAACTTGGATGTTACAGAGCATTAAATTTCTTCTTTTCACTGCACTTTTATAAACTGTTTCGAAAATTGAAAAGGGGAAAAAAAATCTTTGTTGACAGAATACGCAATATTCTAAAGTAATTAATTTTATTATAAACAGTTATAAGAATTTTAGACGTAGAATGGAAAATGTTAATTAAATTTTAATTTAGATAAATGTTTACTCAGTAAATTATATATAACTCTAGAAAATTTTAATTCACCTAAGGCCGAAATGGAGATCTTTTTAAGTTGGCATTTTGTGAAGCGATATTTGTAATCTAATAAAACCGAGACTAGTTTATTTAATCTTGAGGAAGTCTTCAAATTTCAGAAGCTTTAATTAGATATTGACAAGAGTATTCATCGTTTTTTTAAAATCTGAATGCTGCGCGTATATTAATTTCATAATTACTTAATTTTAATTAGCCATTGATGACAACGGTATTAAGCAACAGTGAGAATAAATGTATGTTTAATTATATTCACAAGAGAGATTGTGTTTAGTACTCACACAAAGAATAATAGATATTTATGCCATATAAAGATGTTGATACATGCCACGTATGTTGTTGATACACCCACGTTGATGTACCAGAATTTACTAGACAGA
This sequence comes from Trichonephila clavata, assembly GCA_019973975.1. Taxonomy (NCBI): domain Eukaryota; kingdom Metazoa; phylum Arthropoda; class Arachnida; order Araneae; family Nephilidae; genus Trichonephila; species Trichonephila clavata. The sequence continues at coordinate 29,947 of BMAO01006598.1, forward strand.
TTTATTTACCGGCAATTCATTGCATCCCTCATTCGGCATTAAAAATCTATACTGATGGCAGCATGTGCGATGGTGGTATTTATGGAAGCGGCGTGCACATTGAGACACCTGATGGAACATTTGACATCAAGATTAGGAATATTAACTACTGTTCTGTTTTTAGGCCTGAACTTATTGCAATTTATAAGGGATTGCAATTTATTGACACTGCTTCTGACCTTGTCTTCAGGGACATTTGGATTACGACTGACAGCCGTGCTTCTATACAGCATTTTTCTCGTTGGACAACTGTTGAGGATATGAAAAGCCTAAATTTTCTGGATATTGGGGTTTGACTTTTTTTTAGATGCTTTATATACTTTCAGTGGGTCCCCTCCCATATTGGATTGAATAGTAACGAGATAGCCGATAGTTTGGCCAAGTCTGCCACTACTGACACCTTGCAGAGTGACCTTTGTCTAACTTTTGCTGAACTCTCCTCTATTAAAAGGCTAGAATTGAATGTCTTTTGGAAAATATCCCCTGCTTATCTTTGGTATTTGGGGGGGGGGGGGACCTCGTTGATGTCACCAACTTAATATTCCGAGGGATCAGCAGACGACTCTATAGCACTTTTTAGAGTCCACATCAAATCTCTTACTTTTCAACAGGACTGGAAAGTCTTTCCATAGTGTCATAGGTACGAGGTTGATCTGGCCTTCCCCCCAGTCATATTCTGAATTGTTTGAGTTTTACATTGGACGAGAATTTACGAAATCCTATTTTATTTCTGGATTTTTTGGAGATTTTTGATTTTATAGAGATGGTGTGTAGCTCAGCTACACCATCTTGGATAAGAAACAAACGTTTGTTGTTTTTCCGGCAGTATATAACATTCTTGTCACGGAAAAATTGAAACCTACCAGTAAAGATTGCTACCCAGCATGAACCTGAATAAAATTATGGCAGCCCTAGATGATGTGACTCGGTGACCAGATTGGTGACTTAATCGATACTAGGGACAAATTTTAGAAAAATTAGATATCGCCAAGGAATCGTCGATATCCTTCTAAAATCCCCCTTTCATGAAATTGCCATGAGGCTTTATAAAAAACCTTTGAAACATCGATTCAGTTCAAAAGAGTGTTCAGTCGTGTGCTTTGACTGCGATTAAAGACAGTACTTTATCTTTCTGAGCTCATGTTAGTGGAACTGTTTAGAGAACCGTTTATGGAACGTTGTAAAGCTAATTATGAACAAGTGCAGTTTGAATGATTGTAAATATTATAAAAGATCGTAAAATCTGTTATAATACTTCCTTGTGAATGTGCATCGATTTGTCTTCGGAGAGTCATTTGCTCATCCTTTTTTCCATTTTTGAATCTGCTATTGCACAAGTAGCTGGAGGCGTCAGCTGCTTTTCACCTACGTTTATTTTCAACATTATCCTCTATAATAGACAACTTGGTCATGTTATATTTGGATCTCTGAAAATCTAAAGAAATATAGTGGCTGCGATCTAATGGTTCCTTTTTTCTAAAATAAGAAATGCAATTGTATTGGGGTGGCTAATATTATTGAGTTTACAATCAACAGAGCTCAAGTGATGTTATCTGAAAAATACCGTATCCTTCCAAAGATAAGCCAAGAGTAAGTTTTCTTCTAAAATTTTCAAAAAAGTTAAAACCCGTTTGTAAGCCGAACTGGGAAAAATTATCCTGTGATTCTTAAACATCTGGTCAGAAAGGCGAAAATGTTGTTTAGACGTTAAAACGGGTGAAATATTTTCTAATTTAATTGTTATAAAGTAAAACCCCAGACGCCAAAAACTGTAGTTTCATGTCTGATAGCCTAATCTGAAGCCAACGCATTTTTTCCCCATTGATTTGTTATTTGCCCTCTATTTGTGTTTATCCGGCTTTCTGTTCCATTTTTTTAAATTTATTTTTTGTTTTGTTTTGGAAATGAACGGGAATATAGAGACTCGCACATAGGGTTAATTTTAAACTATAGGTTGAGATTTCCAAATGGATGGATGTGATTTCCTCAAAACTACTCAGAAACTTGGATTATGATACTAACTTTGAAGGATTTTTTACAACAAAAGCTGCATTAAAAACACCCAAAAGTTAAATGATTAAAATAGCTAGCGCATGGCAAATGGAAAATGTTTCAAAATACGTTTTTACTAAAATGGTTTTTTAGGGGGGGGGGAATTTGTGAATCCGTATATAAGAGTCGTACCCCTTACTTTATTCTAAAACTTCTCGGCTTATACATGGAAATATGCAGTATTTTAAGATGGCTTAAGTCAAACTTAGTTTTAAATGGAAGTCCTGCTTCTTGAATAGCCCGCTGTGAGGTAACTGTACGTTAAACAAAAAAATCTCACAGTCCATATTTGATAGCGACGTTTCTTTATTCTGCCAGAACTAGTTCCAGTTTTATCATTTGACCATTACTAAAATCCCATTGTATTCCTTAGATCCAATGTTTAAACTGACACAAAAAGCGTCCACGGATTTTAAAGTCATTTCATAAACCACTTTAGAAGAGGAACAAATTAATATTTAGATTTAGAGAGTAATTTTACGAGATGTTTGGATTGTGTGTCCTGTTGATATAAATAAATAAATCTAAAAGAAATTATAAAATAGACCCTCCCCCCCTTATTAATTCCAAATGGAATCTGATTCTTATTTTTTCGTTCACGAGAACAATTATATGTAGGAAACGATGTATTTCAATACGAATTGAATATCGAAAGACATGCACTGACGATGAATAAAAAATTTTAAAACCACAGATGTGTTCCCTTTCTCAAATGAGTTTGTCGAACGTTAACGGTATATTGAGGTTGGTACACACACACAATATGATGTCCTGATCATGTTCCAATTTATATGAAGGGTAGAAAGGTATTTTTTTTCTCTTGACAGGATCGTCGACATAGGCTTCGACTTGAGGATTTTTCTAAAAATTCGAACATGGACAGATGATAAAAAGAATTTAATCACGATGTTTTTTCAATAGTGGTGTATCGGTGTAAAATCAGTGGTCTTCAAACTGTGTTCAACAGAATCCTGGAGTTCTCCGAGTCACAATAAAAAAAACCGAGAAGAAATAATTATGTATGCAAAATGGATTCACATTCTTTATGAAGTTTGTATAATTACAAGTATCTAAAGCTCATCCTATTTATTAAAACTAAAAATTCTATTTATGTATAATAACTTTATTTTGCTACACTTTTTAAACTCTTATTATAACAGAATGAAAGAATATTAAAGCGTTTTTACTTCCTATATATATATATACTTCCTACTAGATTGTGAATATTCTGATTTTTACTATCTCGAGTTCCCCGAGATAATTTTATATTCATTAGTTAACACAATGTCTCGCAAAACTAAATTGTTTTCTGGAAAATGCACTTTTTTACATTTGTGGAAAACAACACCTATAATGAAGGAAAGGGAACAACATATCAACAGAGTTGACGTTAAAATCTAAATTTAATCAAGAACAGCTTCTAAAGTTTAGGTTACAAATTCACCCATGCAAAATACACAGGATTTCTGACATAGCTATAAACATTTTAATGCCATTCAGAACATTGTGTTTAAGTGAAATATATTTCTCAACGTATACGTGCATACAAAAACACTGTATAAAAGTAAATTAAACTCGAAATATATCATGCGATTAAATTTAATCTCAATAGACCTAGACCTCGACAGTTTGTGTAAAATGCTAGCATATATCCCAGTTGCTAAATATAATGCATGGGTAGGTGACATTTGGATCCCACATAAATATTATTAATAATAAAAAAAAATTTTAAAATTAGATAAGAGTTTTTTTGATAATAAATGCAATACTTTTTTAATTGCCTTTACATAAAGTGCCTAACTTAAAACATATAATTTTGAGATATATTCTTTAAAGTATGTGTATGGAATGGGGTTCCATGAAAACACTTTCTAGTTATAAGGGTTCCACAAAAGCACCTTCAAGTTCTAGGGGCTCCGTGAGTTAAAAAAGTTTGAAGACCACTGTCGTACACCATATAAGCCCTCTCCCCCGGTCACAACGCAGCTTCCTATTGTGCTGTCGAAGCCAACTAACTTCCTTTCTCCCAGAATCGTGGTCTTAACACATGATGGATTCATTTCAGTAGCTTATTCAAAATTATCCCGCAAGACTCTTTGAGGATTTGATCGGATGTATTTTTGTTCTTACAAGATGTTTATAAAATGTAGCGGTAACACTTGTATAAGCCAATAACCACCTCCGGACAGTGATGATCACTTTTGCCTAGTGGTATTTTCGTGCTTACGGAACCAAAAGTACCGGGTTTAGTCCTATGGATAAGCGCCACTTCATTGGTGACCGTGACTCTGAACTAAAAAAAACGCAACGATCACGCACTTGTGGTGATGCCATCTACCAGCAAGAAGTGCAATTAAAAGCCATTTGACCCCCTTGACGCAGCAATCAAAGCCATCAGACCCACTTGCCGCAACAGCAACAACTCACGCGCTCGCCTTAACAACCATATCGTTCATTCGCCTAGCCACCATCTTACTGGTGGAAGAGTAGTGTAGCGGTGCCATCTATATAAGCCAGTAACATCCTCCAGACAGTGGTGATCACTTTTGCCTAGTGGTATGTTACGGGCTTACGGAACCAAAGGTACTGGCTTCAGTCCTCCGGATAAGCGCCACTTTACATATTTAGAGCACTTTCTCTGCTATATTGCGAAATCATGAATACCATACTGAAATGAGATATTTCAGCATCGGCTTTATGCTGTTTGCCTCATTTTGTAAGATACCTGATTTCTCCAACTTGAAACAAAACTTTACGTTCAGTGATTGCTTTATCATCACATATGCGACAACTTGTACCCTACTCGTACTTTTCACACATCAAAACACAGAATACAAACCACTTTTGTAATATATGCTTTTATTTTCCACCAGCTTACCAAATGGGTTGAGTTATAGAATTTGTGTACCAATGTGTTCACTATGTGTCCGTGTTTTTTCATTACTGCACAGTTCCATAATTTAATAGAATACATCTTGTGTAAAATTTCCCTCCAAAAGTATATGACCAGGAAAATTTAGAACCTCTTTAAAATTCAACCAAACTCAACTCAATAATGTCTCTTTTATATATTTTGAAGAACAAAATCGAGACTAATAAATAACGACACAAAATGTCAGTAGTACATTGATCTTCACTTCAGATAATAAAGTGGATTTACACGGTTCACTGACAATGATCTGTAACAAAGTAGAGTGTAAACGTTCACTTCATCCAAAATGAACGATGTATGGAAACAGGGTATTCGCTCTGTTGAAAATTCCCCATACTTTTCTCTAATGTGAATTTTTGCATGTATGTGTATGTCATCGCAACAAGTATTGTATTACTTCTACAAAGAAAAACATAAAATAAATTTATTTTTTAAATTTTTAGCGTGTGCATTAAAGATAACTTAAAAATAAATGAAGTGTGTAAGGTATCCGGCTATTCTTAAATTGTGATTTTGCTAAAATTTGACAATTTTTTTATAATTTATTTTACAGACCATCTTATTAGCTTTAAAAATTACCAATTTTATTAATTCCCGTTCACTAGAACAAAATCCACAAGTGTTTTAGTAAAAGCAGATGCCATTACTTTAAGCAAGATGTCATATATTAAAATGCGTTTTACTCAATATGTTTTTTTAAATGATCAAACGGGGACAGCCATTGCTAAAAAAGTTTTGAAAATAATTAACTGTGTGTGAACTTTTTTGTGTATGTTCTGTATAATAGTAGTAGTGTTTTAACCTTCAGATTTATTAATCACTGTTTTATTGCAACATTTACTGTCTTTTATGTTAATAAAATGATTGGTTTTTTAAGCAATCTCGTATAATAACTAAGATCAAAGTGCTCTAGTTTTTGTAAAGATTAAAATATCTCTTACATGAAGGTCATTTCAAAAATGAATAACATAGCAACACATCAGGATTGAAAAATTGAAAATTTGTTTTTAAACTTTTAGCACAGAATGGGCCCCCTTTATGTTATTTTTGATAAATTCTTACCAATTTTTTCCCATTTTAGTATATTATAATGCTGGCTGGGTGGGTTTGTCGCTGGCCCTCTACACTAAATGTTGCGGGCTCGACCCCGTCACAAGTCGGTGGATTTTCATGATGCATAAAATCGACAGTGGCCATGTCGTATTATTATACGGCATGTAAAAGATTCCTAGAGTATCTGTTTGACTCGCATACTTTCGGCAAAATTGAATTCTAGAACAGGTTCGCATCGTGAAGAGCTCAAGTGCCACCCTCTGTAAAGGAAACTGGGCGTCAAAATTGCTTTCTGTAATTTGTATTGCCTATATGGTGCAGCGTTAAAAAGTGATACCAGCTCCTGGGGAATGTACTAGGTCTACAAAGATTTAAAATTTAATTCCGCAGCCTCATTAGAAAAAAAAGCATATTATAATAATTACTTTTTCTCCTCTTAATTTTAGCATATTTTCCTAAAAATATGTTAAGCAAATTTAAACACAACAAAAAAAAAATCCCCATACATCCGTTTTTTTTAGAAAAATAAGTTGCTGCGAGTAGTCGAATACCTCAACTAAAATGAGTAAATCAGAAAGAAGTAGCAATTAATCAGTGTGTATATAACTACACTATTTAAACTGTGACGCAAATAAACAATCCATCATTTGGCAGTTTTCGCCAGCAAAAGTTTACGCAATTCCTTAATATAAGTGGAGAAAATATCTCCTTGTAATATTAGTAACGATAATGGGTTTCAGCAAACTAAATTTTAACTAAAAATGATTACTGAAAAACGATTTATAAAACATAATGGTTGGAATATGTTAGCTGTATATTCAACATTAAATATTTTTATTCATGTAATACTACATAAAATGTACAGAGGGACACCCAAAAATAAATGGAACCGAACTGTTGTGCTCGTAAGCTTTGTATTAACGATTTGTGCTTCTAGATGGTGTGAATTGGGGGTCTCTCTCGACCGTTAATGAGCTGGCATCTGTGGATTAAGTGAATTGCTTTGTGTTTTCTGTTGTATGCGTTCCTTTGTCAACCCTTTGGTGATTAGTAAGATCTCTAACCACACAGAATAAAAAATGTGTGTAAATTTTGCTTCCTGTTAGGGAAACCTGCAACAGAGATTATTTAGATATTTCGGCAAGACTTTAATGATGATGCTTTAGGAAAACCCCAGGTCTACAAAGGGTTTTTCAGTTTCAAATCTGACAGTATGTCAATCGAATATATGCCACGCTTACTATGTCGAATATATGTCCTTCAACTTACAGAAATGACAAAAACATTTTCCAAAATCAAATGGGAAATTGATGAAGATTGTCGAAAGATCATTGACGAAATTTCTGCGGAAAAAAACTTGTCATGGAACACATTCACGACAATGCTGCCGCCCACACAACTTTGGTGGCCGCGGTAGCCTAGTGGTCAAGGTAATGGACTCGTGGTCGACGTGTCATGAGTCCGAGCCTAGTTCTGTTGAAGACCCACCGTGCACGTTAAATATGTTGAGTCTCAAACTTCCTCCCATTGTTGTGCTGCAGAAGTTAGGACAGAGTGGTACAAGCTCAGATGTCATCCTTGTCACTTGACCATTGTTCACAATTGTGATGTCCGCCGTCAAAAGCCCTTGAGTAGCTGAATATTGCGACGAAAATATTCATTCACTTACTCACTCATCCACACAATTTTGATGGTCTGACAGTTTTTGAAAAACAACAACATGGTGCTTGTGCCTCAACCACCCTACTCACCCGATCTTACTCCACCTCTCATTTTTTGTTCCCTGGATAAAGAAAAGTCTGAAAAGTCAGTGATAAGGATGAAATCAAAGAAAACATGTTAATGGCTTGGAACAGTATCCCGCCTCAAGTGTTCCAGAACTGTTTTGAGGAGTGGCAAAAGCGTGGGGACAATTGGATTAATGCACGTGGAAAATACATTAAAGGGGTTTATTGTAGAATTCAATAAAAATTCAAAGTAAAAAAATAACAAAAATAAATTTCGGTTATTTTTAGGTCCCCCTACATATAGTGTATCTATCCAAAACAGTAAGAGTCACTTACTAAGAATCTGTTAGTAATGTAACATTGCATCTTAACATGATGATAAAAAAGTTTCAATATATATCCCGAAAAATCTTTATTCTCGCATCAAAGTATCCAGTTTTTCAAGGATATAGTTCATACTAGCTCTATCCGGAAAATTTTGAAAAATCATACCTCTCGTTAAAATAGAAACCCCAGCTAGTTCTCTTATTTTTGCACGCAGACAGAATAGTTTTCAATGCATAATAAAATATTACAAGAATAGTTTATTTTTACTCAACGCAAAATATATGAATGCCGTCAAAGATCATTCCCTTCTTTCTGAATAACGTAATACAAAAGTAAGTTTCTACACTGATGCTAGATAATATGACAGAAGCTATTTCAAGAATATTTTTGTGAATTCTTATCAATTTCATCAGCATTGTGCATCAAGAAGAATGTTGAAACTTGTATCACATTGAGACTGAATTCAGTACGAAATATGCACTACTATTCTTTCCAGAATTAGAAAAATAATAATTCTATTGTATTTATTTATCTTATTGTTTTCGATAGTTATTTTCTGATGGTAAGTATTTTATTGATAATAATCAATATTATTTTATCATGCATTGCGTAGTTCTTAAAGTATTTAAGGCAAAATTGTGAATTTTGCCGAAAATTGACACATTTTTTTATAATTATATTTTATAGGCCATCTTATTAGCTTCATAAAAATACCAAGGTCATTATTTCCCGTTCACTAGAACAAAAACTACAAATGTTTTAGTAAAAGCAGATGCTATTTTTTTAAGCAAGATGTAATTTTTTAAAACGCGTTTTATTCGAAATGTGTTTTTTTTAAATGCTCAAACAAGGCCAGAGCGATTGCTCAAAAAGTTTTGAAAATAAGTCACTGTGAAATTTTTTGTGTTTGTTATGTACAATAGTAAAAGTGTTTTAAACTTCAGATTTATCCGTTACGGTTTTATCACAAAATTTACAGTCCGTTATGTGAATATAATCACTTTTTTTAAAGCAATTTCATATAATAACTAAGATAAAGTGCTCTAGTTTTTGTAAAAATTAAAATATCTCATATCCTGAAGGTCATTTCAAAAATGAATAACATAGCAACACATCAGAATTGAAAAATTGAAAATTTGTTCATAAACTTTCGGTACGGAATGGGCTGCGTTTATGTTATTTTTTGTAAATTTTTTGTCTTCTAGTAATAATAATTTCTTCTTCTCTTCTTAATTTTAGCATATTTTTCTTAAAATGTACTAAACAAATCTAAAAACTACAAAAAAAAATCTCCATATCTTCATTTAAAAAAAGTTGTCTCAAGTAGTCGGATACCTGAAATAAAATTCTGCATTACATTCGCACATTCCTTAATATAATTCAGGGAATATAAATAGTTACATTTAGAAATTAAATGCTTAAAAATAATCTAAAGATATAAATACTACTGACTTAAAATTTGGGAAGAATATTGCTTTTTTTTAATAGATATTTTTTTGATAACGGGTTTTGCAAAACATCCTCAAGGTCGCTTAAGGCAAATATTCCCGTTTTAAAAATTATTGGATCTACCGACTTAAAATTTGCAAACATTTTTTTGTCATGAAGGGTAAATCGTTCAAAGGGGGCCGGGGGCTGAAAGGGGGTTTACGAATATAAATTTCCCCAGTTATGAAATATGAGACCTAATGATTTGAAACTTGTCAAACAAAGTTTTTTGTTGAGTAAAGGTCTACTAATAACGGGAAATCATCTTCAGAAAGAGATTGCGGGAAAAGGGGTTGTAGAGGTCAAAAAGGAATTGTGAAAAAAATTGGTATTTTTGAACTATTAGCCAGACTGGCTTGAAACTCGGTAAGCATGCTTCCTTTGTTGAGTAGTAACCTGCTAAAAATGGGTTTTGCGGAAATCGACTCCAAGGTTGGGGGGGTTACTCCGACGTAAAAAATGAATGTATTTCTGTTTCAGAAATTCAAGCCCTGCCCTTTTCAAACGAAATTACCTGGACAATAAGAATGATTTAAATACAATCAAAACCCCAATGCTAGATGCCAATCACTTAAAAACAATATATTGTAATACAGCATTATGAAATGCCCAACAAAACTGGCCGGTAAAGGCTGTTGTTTTATATCTATTTTTACAATTTCTATCTTTTTCTTAATTTACTAGTTCTTACTGATTAAAGTTTAGCTGAATTAATTATTTCTACTATTTCCTGAATGGTGTAATGGTGCATCTAAAGGCGGGGGAGGATTGGAAGGAAGACTAGCCATATTTCAACAAAAAAATCTAATTTAATCACAATATTAACCACAACTCAAATTCAATCGATCCGGTCTAAGAGATGCACCCAATTAATAACTATGCAGACAATTAACGAGGTAGCGAGATAGGAGAAGACTTAAATACTAAATGCACTTACTCAAGGCAATAGCTCTGATTTCTTAGCTATTTAATCTACATTTAATCTCTAGTGACCATTCGTCTCTTTAAGTAATCCAATTATCAAATATTAAATATCCGCGATTCACATTCAATTTGATTAATCGCAGCAACGCTAGCAATCTATCCTATCTCTCTCCTTCGAACATAAAAGCCTAGACTATATATAGTAGTCTTAATTTGCATAATCGCATCTTCTTCGAAGAAGAGATTTATAATAAAATAATTTTTAAAGCCCACAAATTCCCCAAGAGGATTATTAGTATAAGGTGTGCGGATAGACAGAACTGTCACAAAAAGGTATTGCCGAAAGTCATTGTTGTAAACTGCGACAAAGTGAGCCTGAGTTAGAACATCAGTCTCCTGACATCTGTACCACGTGAAGACTTTTAGGCCCAGTTTGCACTTGGTTTAAAAAGCAATATTCTATGTTTTATTCTCAAGGGTGTGGAGTCTATTCATCATGGTTAGTAGCTCGTGGTTGGCATGTCGCGGATTCAAACCCAAGTGCCACTGAAGACACTCCGTGTAGAGGAGCTGATGCACGTTAAATCTGTCTTGGCTCGAACGTCCTCACGTTTGCATAGTGTGGAAATGGGGTCGGCCACCTTTTAGCTGTGGCGTGCCAAACCAAAATCTACCAAATTGGTTCAGCGTGCCACGCAGTAGAACATTTTTAAAACAATTCAATTCCCAGGATAGTGCCTGCAGAGTTAGGGAATAGAAGTCAATGAAATAGATTTATAGTTTTATTATGTATTAATTCTGCATCAGTGAAAGATATTAAGTAACATAAAAATAAACAGCATGAAATATAACTATTTCTTCAGCAAAAAAAATAAATAATAAATAAATAACATTTGACATATACATACAGTAGAACGTCATTTATCCGAATCAATTGGGACCGGACACTGTTCGGATAACCAAAACCCGAATGTAATCCATGCAGTATATCATACTGGACACTATACAAATATTGAAAATCAACACATGCGGGAAGCATGCTTGAAGAAAAAGCCAAATATGTGCAAAATGTCGCAATTTTACCTTTATTGCGGAAAATAATCACTTACTTTTCGCTGTACCATTGTACACCTTCGTTTTTTCACGGCAAGGTCTCTGATTCTCTTGCGCAGCAGTAGTTGAGTAAGACAGAACTCTCTGATTGTTGTTCATATCACTTCATAGCTGTCTCTAACGCAAAAAACCGGTCAGCATTTGATAGACCCTTGCTACTTTCGTTTTTGTTGTCCTCGTCTTCATGCGTTTCATCATAGACAGGGTCAGATTCTTCTTGCATGGAATCTCGTCATCATTTAGCATTTGAAATTCTTCTGCATCGCATGCCATCCAGGTTTCTACATCAACAAAAGAGCACGTATACAACCCCTCACTTGGAAACAAACTGACCAAACATTCCACGCAGATGTTTACCATATTACACAACTGAAATTTTCCAAATATCCCTCACTTTGGGTTTTCCCGTCACTTTTGGCCTCACACGAAACAAAAGTTGAACACTGCACTGTTCGAAAACGTATCCGGACTTTGGTTCGGATATTAGACGCTCCGGATAATAAACGTTCGGATAAATGATATTCTACTGTATTAGGTATTTTTAAACATTTCTATTAAAATAAGAAACAGAAAACTTAAAATATAAGTATTCCCCTCATTATAGTTAAATAAATTATAAATAAAATTTTTAATGAGAACCTAGTGCTTGCACCGTCTACTTTCACATCGCAAAATAATTTGGGACTTTCAATTTCACACAATTCAGGGCTTTCAATTGTTAAACAATTTATTTGAAGACTTGGAAACATTTTTCACACGAGGAAAGAATTTTTACTTAGATATGCAGAACCCATAGCAGAAAACACAATTCATGCAATTTTCTCTCTTTAAACATTTAAAGCTCTCCAGAAATGACATTCAATATTTTTCAAAATCACTCTGTAAATTTATCTTAAGAATTATATTTCAGATTTTTCATAATTCCCTAAATGTCCATAATACTTAAGATTCGTCAAGAAAATATATCAACCTCCAACCACTTTATAATTGACAAATTTGTAGAGTAGTGCAAAGTGCACTGAGAATTGTTCTATGTGCCACATGTGGTACTCGTGTCGTAGGTTGCCGACCCCTTGTGTGGAAAAGAAAGGAGAGGCCAGCTCAGGTGTCGTCTTCGCCACGTGACCATGGTTCAAAATTAAGAGGTCCGTCGCCAATAACCCATGTGTAGTTATTTTGTGTGATGTTAATAATACTCTCCCTCACTCTAGAACATCCCGCTACGAGGTTTAGTTTCATAGCTCATATTTGATGAAATATGAAGTGAATTGCGAAGTTCTTAATTAAAACTATGCAGGACTTTCGCACAATTCTTAAATTGATTGAGAGATAATGAATATTTGAAAATATAAACTTAATGCTTAAAAATAATATTTTATAATTATTTTCAAACTTATTCCCTTTAGTTTTCTTAAATTAATCATTTTAACTAATTAAAATTTGGTTAAATCAATATCTGTCTATTGCTACATGAGAGCTATTGCAAAAAAAACATTTTTTAAACTACGATTAAGAGACGTGGTCATGGTAACTAGGGGATCGGGGTCAAGTGACCGAAGAGTGGTTAATTCATGTCCAGGGTCCACTAAAGACCCTCCGTCTAGAGAAGCCGATGCGCGATTTTTTTTCAAGGCTCAAATTTGCCCTTTTCCTAATAGCCACTGGGCTTCAATTAAGATTTTTAATTTAATTAGATTTAAAATTTAATATGTTGTAAATCAGAGGTGGGTAGACTTTTCCTCCTTCTAATTTTTTCAAGAAGTTGCGGTCCACCCAGTGTCAGTGGCGCACATAAAGTCGAAGGAGGGGTCCTTGTATCCGGACCCTCCCTCATAACTCTTAATTTTTTTTTTCGATTCATTATAATCCCATATATATAGTTCGTAAAATGTATTTAAGTGTTTGATATTAGTAATTTTTTCTTATTAATGTTAATTATTTATTCAGTAATTTATTTTTTGCTGTTTTTTTATTCCCGACAATCAGCAAAATCAAAAAAATATGTTTGACTGCGTATTAGGGTATGATATAAGAATGGTAGACCTTCAACCATCAACCCCCTTCCCTTTAAAAATTTTTGTGTGAACTACTGCCCAATGTCATAAGTGTGGTGAGGTAATGAAAAGTTGATTAATATAACAATATAAGAGAGAGAGAGAGAGAGTGCGGGGAATATATATATATACTTATCTACAGAACTAAAATAAAAAAAAACACTTTTAAAACCGCGTTTCAAACAAAACGCAAGTTCAAATTTAATAATAATAGCCCCAAATATAATAATATCAAATGATACATTTATTACGAAACAATTCAAAATACATTAAAAAAATAAAACATTTTTATCTAAAGTAAATTTTTGTTGTTGTAAGTCAGTCGAATGCTTAATCTGCTTACTGTCAGCCAAACTTGAATTTTCCGAAAAATTTGCTAACTCGTAACATTTTTAGGTGGTCACCAATAAATGTCTTGGCGATCCACCTGTCGGTCACGATGGACGTAATGCCCACCCCGGTTGTGAATAAACCAGGTGAATAATATTACAGTATCTTTTTTGATTAACACAATTTGCTCAACCAGGGACTATTAGACTTTTGGAATTATACATTTAGGTTTTAGTGACACTTGAATTTTTTAACCATTTTTTTAAAGAAATTTTAAGTAACTCTACACACAGATATTTCTTTTGATAATAATGAAACCAAACCCACCGCCTAGAAGTTACGATCTTATCTGTGTAACCGCAGTCGAAGCCTTTAAATTTCCGAGTACAGCAGATAACAAGCTGGTGTGATTGTTGAAAGATTTTTATGAGGGTGGTTGTAAAGAATGATGAAAGTAACATTATAAACGATGTGTTGACACGCAGTTAATGATTATCCGTCAGCTTTTCTGAAAATTAAAGAAAACTTAATTAAAAGAGAGAGATTAGTAAATTTCATATTTGTGAACAAGGATAACGTAATAAGATTTTAGGTATCATGTTATACAGTAGATCCCTGAAACTCGGAATGATACGGTGTCCGAGTTTGTAAACATGTCAGGTTATCGAGAAAGGCATTAAAAAATAATTTTATTTCTTTAGAACAGCGTTTCTCTAATTGTGGGGCATGCCCCCCCCCTTGGGGACATAAAAAATAATGCATAATAAAAAATAAATGCACATTTTCACTAATAAAAAAACACTGGTAAATGTATCATACTGTAAATGTATTTTATAATTAATTTAGCAATACTAATTTAGAACGCTTAATAATTATCAGTGACCCTATAGGCTTGACATATTTAAAATTATTACAAAAATTAACACTTATCTTGATAATTTGCATGGTTTATAATTAACCCCTTAACTGCTGATTAAAGGATACGTGATTCTCTCCCCCCATGCTACCGTTTTCCATGTAGGTATGCGTATGCGATGTATTGGGGAGGGAGGAAGAAAAGAATAAATAAGCAAATCCTCTGAAATAAGTAAATCCTTCACAAACACTGTCAAGATCTTTTTATTGCCTTCCAAAGGCCTCGGAATAATTTTATGAATAGCAATGCCCAGAAAAGATTGTACTTTGAGAAAACGTATATATACGTCCGGGGCAATTAACGCTTTGGGTGAGCGAGACGTTTATATACGTCGGTGGTACTTAAGAGGTTCAAGTCGTATTGTAGGTTTAGCGTCAAAGTATATTATTATTGAATTCAATACATTGTTATTGTATGGAGAAAGGGCGCGATGAAAATTATGACTGAATATTGTGTCGCAAATATTGAAAGTTTGAGAAGCACTGCTTTAGATAATATTGTACTGTGTACTTGTATGTATTGTTTGCTTGAGAATACAACAGAAAATAAACTGTCTGAATGCCTTAAGCAAAGGAAAAGACGAAGACATCCCGAAGACGACGAAGGAACAGTAAATCCATTACCAATGCACCTTGTTGGAAAAACTGAAGAGTGGTTTCGACCGTTTTTAGTCCATCATTGTGTGATATCTTAAAGGCTTTCACGTAGTCTTCAACGTTGTCTATCATTTCCTGACATTTTATTGATAAACAGATCTGCACGTGGGGGTTTTTCGACCTGCTAGGGTGTGGACAAGTTATCCGGACTGTCTGGCTGACGATTGCCGAGTTTTTGTGACTAATATGCTAGAATTCTAAAGCAATGTAGCAAAAATTAGGTTTATATTCATAGTGTAGTTGATAGTAAAAAATTGCTGTAAATTTTACATACTTCCAAATAAATATTAAATGTTGTTTGAGTTCTTATCATACTAAAGTTAACTCCATGAATCGATGATAATTCCCGTTATCATTTTATTGAGAAGTGTCATGGCTATTAACTTATATGGGGGGGGGGCATGGTTTCTGTTATATCAGAAGTTTATGCTCTGTTATCATTGCAGAAGCCGTGTAGAGGGTTTGGTGGGTTTATTGGGGTCAAAGTTCTATCTTTGATGTCGCATGGAAGATTGTAGCGCGGAAAGTTGTCCATGTGAATTGATCGGCGTTCAACATTACGAGGGGTCAATGTCATGCGCTCGTGGTCGAGCTCTAAAGCCAATGAATATTCGCCTTGAATAAGGGCTGAAGTTTGGTAAACATGCCTTGGTGTGGTATAATAGTTTGAAGGGGAAGGCAGGTTAGACGTCACCCTTGTCACTTGACCGTGGTTCAAAATTACGAGGTCCATTCCGAATAACTTCCGAAATGCATTGTTAATGAACATTCAATCAACTAGATCACTGTCATGTGAGAGCAACACTTCAGTTTCTCGCAATTTTAATTGTACTGTAAGTTCAACCATACGCTTTTTCATTTGATTCGTGGGTCAATGAGTTTGAGAGTCACATTAACATCACACTATTAAGGCTTCTCAGGGGTGTTAGCTTTGGCTCCAGGGGTGGAAATATAAACAGGTTTACTTCTTTTAAATTTAAATTAAATAATTCGAATCTTTTACACATAATTTAAAAATGATTATGGCTTCAAAAAAGTACAAAATGTTTGAAATATAATCATAATTTTAAAAATTATAAGAAAATGCAAATAAGAAATAATTTTGTAATAAATATTAAGTAATTTTTGCGTCGCTCATGCTATTTTCTAAAATAGTAGCCTTTAATGTATAAAACTTTATAGAATTATAAAATATATATTCTTTAAACCCTAGTAATTTAAGAATAATATATATTTTGTATTTCAAAAAATGTAAAAAATACTGAAATTGTTTTTAAAAAAATTTGAAACTATAATTTTTTACTTTTAAAAAATATTATTTTATTTATTTAAAATTACTACAATGTAATAAGGATACATTTAACTTTTAAATCAACTTATTGTTAGTAATTAAAGCTACTACTTTTGAAAATAGCATGCACAACGTAAAAATTAATATTTCTTATTTTCATATGCTTACAATGTTTAAAACTATGATTATATTTTAAACATTTTACATTTTTCTGAAGTCCCATTTGTTTATAAATAATGTGTAAAATATTTGAATTGTTTACTTTTAATTTCAAAGAATTGTAGGCATTTAAATATTGTTTATGTTTTCAGCCCTCTAGAAAAAGTTAACATCCCTGAGACCCCTTAATCTGCACAAGGTCTTTTGGAGATGGAGCTTGGGATTTTAAACCATGGACAAGTGACGAACACGACTCCTGAGCTGACACCTCCTTCTCCTAACTTCTACACTGCACCAACGGGAGAGCGTTTGAGCCTCGACAATGCGTGCAATGTTAACTAATCTTTTGCAACTTTTCGTTATCTGAGCGAATTTTAAGACAAATGTGTATTTTACTTGATTGATTGCTCGTAAACGGTGCACTTTGAAAGTACTCGAGAGCTATTGTTGACGGATTTCGTAATTTTGATCCTCGGTCAAGTGACGAGGATGACACCTGAGTGTGCTCCCTCTTTTCAATTTTTTACATCATGCTACTGAAGATTTTGAGCCTAGATCAATTCTAATATGCACCAGTCCTTCTACGCGAAGTATTTTTCGTCAAACCAGGATCCGAACCTTCGATTCGATGCTAGCCTCAAATTCGTAACCCTAAAAACTCGGTTACACTTACCATAAGGTTTTCCTGGAATACTATCCATGAACTGGTCTTTCAGTTCACATTTTTAAACCTCCCCTCCTTCATTCTTTGGATCTTTAAAAGTATTAAAAACAAGCATACTTTTGATTAAAATTGTGGTTGGCTTTGAAATATTTATGTATGCGCTGTTTAGATATGCTGAATTCTATGTTTTTATAAGTTTAATTATTATAAGCTTTAGAAATATTCCAGAAATCCAAAGTAGCGTCTATATTTATCCTGAATAATATCTTTTTTTTTCTGAAACAATTTTATTGTATCAAGCTTGTAAGATTTCCTAACCAATTAAGCAAACATCTTACATAAATCGGTTAAAATATTTTAAAGTAATTCAAAAAAAAATTTAATTATATTTCAAAAAATGCATGCAATGTATTTAAAATAGTTTGCAGAAATTTTTAATTTTATCCACAAACGATTATGTGAAACCTTAAATTTTTACGTATTATAAAATCCGGCGTATAACGCACACACATACTTTCAAGCTGCAATTTTTAATTTTAGGTACATTCGCCGTATAACGCGTACCCTCTTTTTTTACTAAATGTACGTATACAATGCTGTTATGTTTTGAAGCAATTTTTTTTCGAGTTATTTTCTTAAGCTTTTGCAAAAATAGTATACTATAACCCTTTAAGTTTATCAGGAATGGCATTTCTTTTTAATCAACAGTATTTCTATCTATGCAGGACTCTAATTTTTATTTCCATCTCATCTTTTTTATTTTTATTTTTGAAGCTTTCTTTTTTAAATAACTAGCGTATAACGCGCACTTGTAAATTTCTATCTTGCTTTTGATGTTAAAAGTGCGTGTTATACACCGGATTCTATAGTAATATATTTGAATTTCTTTTTATATTTATTTCTTAAGCACTGTTAAAAATTTTGTTAAATTTCTTTATTGAAATCATTAAAAGTATAAAAATAAACTAATTTATATAGACATACCAAGAAATTTAAGCACAGTTTCTAAACTTTATTTTTAATTTACTTTGCTGTAATTTATTTAAATTATTAAAATATTGTCACTATTTACAAAAAACTTTGTATTATTTTTGTCTATAATTATGAGCATCTGACTTACGCATCAAAGAAATAGGAATACTTCACAAGTCTTCCAAAAGTAAAATGAAAACCAAGTTCACCTTTCTCACAATTACTTATCATGATCAATATAATTACAGTACTTAAGGTTTAATGAATTCTTAAGTTTATATCTTGTATGAGTCCTAATTTTCGCCTACATATCTTAGGTCACAAAGCTACATCTCCTCTTCTTTGATACAGTATACCTGGAAAAGAAACCACCCGGAAAAACTTTTTTAATCCCTCCTTTTGGACCTTAACTCCTCACTCGGCTCAGAAACCAACCGGCCGCTAGGTGTCACTCCCATCGGTCATGAGTGGAATCTTCCCCGTTTCTGTCCAAATCTTTTTACTCCCTAAACCGGTGCGGCCGTTCCAACTTCAGTCGTTGCCTCGACTGCTATACGAACCGGTGGTTCGGTAAAAACTTCCTACTTTCAGTGTTGTGAGCTACAGGGAAAAATTTCGTGTCTCTTCCCCGCCGTTCTATCCACAAACTAATTAAAGATTTTTCCGGATTCCTGGAATTTTCCGACTCCTCTTAAAAGAGCAGCATGCTCTGAAATAATTATATTGGTGTTGTTCTAAGAATTATTATATGCTCTTGTAATTAGATTTTCGAATAGAATATCGTTTGGTGACTTCTCAGTTTCCTGAGAGATTTTCTGGACTGTGGTGAGAATTTACTAAACCGAAAGGAGAATATTTAGAACACGTGTTTTGATTAATTTTTCTTCTAAGGATTTTGGAAACTGTGTCCACATCAGAAAACAGTGAACATGTTTTGGGACTCTGTGATCAAGGCCTTCATTGTTTTGCTGGTCATCTTGGAATTCACTCAAGGTAGGGTTTTTTTTTAGAATTAAAATTAATTGGTTTGCTAAATTTGTTTTTGTTTCCTGATTGGGGCATTTTTTTTTAATTTAAGAAGCTTGAACTAGAATTTTTAGAAAAATAAATGCGTGTAACTTAGGGATCAACAAACTGCAGGTGCAATCTATTTTAATTCTTATGTGTATTTTGACAGGAAATCTAATATTATCACTTAATTTTTTTTTAATGATTCTTTTTAAAGAGAATTATTTAAAACAATTAAAATAATTTGCATTTATATAATTTCGATAAATTTCGGAAATTTTCATTTTTAAGCTAAACAATCTATATCATGTAAAAGCTTTAGAGGCATGCAAGAAATATTTTTGGAGAAGAACGCTTTTTTGCGCCACAATAAAAAAAAAATGCAATTAAAAATTATATTCGTAATGTTTGAAATTTACTTCTTTCGCTCCAAGGGATCATAGGTTTTTATTTTTGTCTCGTTATGACTAAGTGAATTTTTTCCCCAAGTCTGCATTGATTTGAATTCAAACCTGAAAAAAAATATGTAGCGCTATTCTGAATTTTTGATTTTTTTTTACATAATTTTTCTTTTAAATATTGAATATCTTGGTTAAATTTTTTTTATTTGACGTTTTCATCACTGAACTATTTTTACTGCCATTGTGTTAAAAAATTTAACTGATATACAAATATAGAATGCTATCGATTTCCGCGAAAAGTTATTTTGAAAATCGTATCTGTATATATTTAAATGAAAAAAAAACGATTGATGTTTACTGAAATATGCTTTTTTTTATAAAACGTCTCATTGTTCTCCAATTTTAATGTATTTTGCCTTTTAAATTATTTAAGTACTTTAGATTTGTAGATTTTTTCTCCTTGCATCAAATATTGATGTGTTAAAATTGATTATTAGAGTTTTAAAAAAAATATATGAAAATTACTGCGTATAAAAGGTGTACACTTATATTCGGCGAAACTGAATCGCTTATTCTTGAAGTACAGAAGCGATTTTACTGCAAAAGATTAGCCGAAGTTCTGATTCGACAATTGTTCGTTTCTTATGATCGGCAATTGTACTTTCAATCTTGGCAGTTGCTTTGTAAAAAAAATGCTTTATTTTAAATTTTGATAGATCCAAATAAATCAAATTTCCGTTCCATGGAAATACACTTCTATCTATGAGCTAATTTGAATTATTTCAGCGGAGTTAGGAACATTTGCGCTTGCATTTGTAATAAATATATGAATATAGATGCAATAAAACTGGATTTTTTATGAAATCCCATTACTGCATCTATACAGCACTTGACCAAATACTTTTTAACAGTCAATTAACTATTAAAAAGTGTTTGATCTAACGGCATCCGTTATGCATCCGGAATAACTACATCCGTTATTCAGTTTAAATAATTCTGGTATATTACAATTATCGTTTTGTAAATAAATGAAATATATGCTTTGTTGGGGAAAATTGGTATTAAGCATTAAGAATTATTTAGTTTCGATACTTTTTTTACATCTGAAATAATTGTCTATATCTTTGAGAAAATCGCGATATATTTTTAGTACACTAAAAATTTATTTTATTTAAAACTCGTTAAAAATGGTACGGGATGCAACATTATTTGAAATATAATCTAGATACTAATCCGATATTCAGGGTGAATATGGCCAATAAACCCCAGTTTGTGCATTGGACATTATTTTCTCTTATTTTTTTTTGCCAGATTGTTATTTTAATTTCTTTCTTTAATTAAAAACTGAAAACCATAACAGAATAACAGATATTTTGTTAAATGTAAATATCAAAACATACAAAACCCCTTATTGGTTTTGATTGTTGCTCCTGTTTTATAAGGTAAAATACATTTTATCAATACTTCTAAAAATGAAAGTTCTAAAATATAAACTGTTACCCATTAAAATATAACAATAAATCAAACAGCGAACGACTTCCAAAAAGAGTTCTTTGTATTTCTAAGCATTAGTTTATACCAAACCATATCCAGATATTATTGATTTTATGTTAAAACATATTGTGTATTTCGTTGCATGTAATTTATTTTCCAGTATGTGGCGAATATTTTTTCCGTTTACGATTTCTATTCCTTTTTTTTTTTATCTTTCAACATTGTAAAATGATTATTTTCTTTATATTTATTCCGATTTTGTCCTTTTGTGAAAGCACATCGGTACCAAAGGAGCTATTCCATCATTCATGAAGGATACATTGTGGATATTGAGTTGAGCTTGTATGATAGACTTTTTTCCCCCAGTCTTTTAAAGGTTTACCTTTGTACTAAAAAGTAACTAAACTTCAGGTGTTTATGTTTTGAATCTGTCTCTGAAAAGGACAGGGAAATTTTATGTTTTTGAAATCGAAAATCGCTGTCAGCACTGTTTCGAAAGTTGTTCATTACTGCGCGTGTACAAATTGCGAATGGTTTCAAATACTGTAAATTATTATGAGGCTCTTGCCTCAAAGTTACTTTGATCATAGGTTTTTTTGTGTTGTTGAAGTTATTAGGTAAGCGTTTTACAAACTGTGGAGCGTATCTCCTTAGGGGGTCGTGATAACTCTACAAGGAAGGCGCGGGCATATTAAAAAGACGAAAACAAAAGAATTTTAAAAAATATATTAATTTACTGAAAGTAAACAGAATACATTCGGACATAATAAAAAATTCAAACTCATATAATACATTTCTAATGTATCAGTACTGCACAATATATTTTACAATTAATTTAACAATGCTAAGTTCAGAACAAATTTAATAATTAGCAGTGACCTTATGGGCTTGTCACATATAAAATTACATACAAAAATTAATATTAATCTTGATAGTTTGTACGGATATAAATAATCCTTTCACTGCCGATTACGCCATTCCCTCCCCAATGCCTACATTTTCCAACGTTAGGCATGCGAATATGATGTATGGGGGGCAGAAAAAGAATAAATATGGAAATCCTCTGATATAAATAAATCCTTCGCAAACACTGTCAAGGTCATTTTACTGCATTCCCAAGCCTTCGGAATAATTTTATGGATAATAGTGCCCCGAAAAGATCATACTTTGGAAAAACGTATATATACGTCCGGAGCATTTAACGCACTGGTTGAGCGAGACTTATATAAAAATACGCCAGTGGTACTTAATAGGTTAAAGTCTTATTGTAGCTTTAGCGTAAAAGTATAGTATTATTGAATTCAATGCATTATTTGTAAGGGGGGACGGGCGCAATGAAAATTATGATTGAATGTCGGGTCGTAAATATTGAAACTTTGAGAAGCACTGCATTAGGTTATTATAGGTTCGTTAAATTATTAAGAATACATATATATGAAAAAGTTTTAGTTATTACCTTGTATTTCGATGTCGAAAAACGATCATAATTAAAATTTAAAGTAAATTAATTTAACATGTCACAGATTTCGGAGGGTTTTCGTTTTAAACTCGCTTTTAACTCGCGTTGTATTTTCAACAGACCGTTAAGAAACTTTAAGAAAACCCTAACAGTAAAAGCATATTTGTAAAGAAGGAAAGCATGTTACTGTCCTGATTTCTAGTAAATTCTGAATAAAATTAGTAAAGGATGTGTCCAATATATGAAGAATGCTTTGAAAACATGGATTATGCAGCTATTTATACCAGGGGTGCGCAATTGTTTTGAATCTGGCATTGTGGAATGCTGAGGGTACTGGAGGGCCGTAAACTCTTTTTTTTTTTAAATGATTGCATTCATTAGTTAAGGGGACATGATACAATTTAGACAAAAAATTTTAATTTAGTAATTTTCGTAATTTTTTTTTTTTGGTTTCCTCCTATGCTTATGTATGATGTAAAACAGATTTTCAAAATTTGCTCAAAATTTCGTAAAAAGCCAAGCATTTAATTTTTTAAGGGGAAAAACTTGAAACGTATGAAGTGATTTTAAAATGCAACTCCTCCTACACAAATTAACGTACATATGATATTTGATTTACAAGTACGCCAAACTAAGCATAACGAAAGTTGGTATGGGTTTTGCGATAACATGACTAGTATTCGTACAATACTTCTTTTTGTGAATGTTTATTGAAAATTCCTTAAAAAAGTGTTAATTCTAAATTCAATTATTTTTTTTTAAAGATAAGTATAGATTTGATTCAAAAATGCATGCCAAGTTTTATTCCATGTACTATTAGCAACAAGTGAAAAAAATTCCAAATATTAAGCAAAGTAGAAAAAAAATGCCTTAGCATTTTAAATTAAATGAGTTATTTTATCTTTCCGAGATAAGGTCATTTTAAGGTTTTGATTTGCCATTGGGAATGTGATTAAAAATTAACGTAAAAGTTATCACAATTCTGCGTTTAATAAACTTAGATCTTTCAAATTTTGTGGGTTTGTAGAAAAGTGTATAAAAAACATTAGAGGCTTAAAAAAAATTAGATTTCAGTCTTTGACCGATTTTTTGTCAATTGAATCGTACTGTGCCTTCTTAACTTTGCATTTCGGAAAAGGTACAAATTACGTCCTAAAATCAATTAAATTTAAATTAAATAACATAGTGATAGTTTATTTCAATTGATTCATTGTGCTCATTTCATATCTATAGCTGCACAAGCATATTTAGTTTTACAATCAGTTTGATGAAACAGATGTTACCGATTATATATACACTTCATTTTTAACAGCTTTTTTATAAGCTTGACTTGTATGTAACGGAATCTTTGAACTCCATTTTTACCCACTTTAAAAGGTCGGATTAATTCGAAATTTTGCTCACTTGTCCAGGACCGATGATAATACAATTTAGCAATTTTGTTCCATTGCCCAGATCAGGATCAATCAGGATTAACAATTTCCCATTCCCAGATTTGGTAACTGAAAGATTAAGTTACAACGTCATTCGATTAGCTATAAAAAGGTGGTTTTTTTTAGTTTTTTTAAACTAAAATTTATTTTTAATCGGAAGTGAGAATGCTTGTTGGAAATTTTCCTCTCACCCTGCAAGTTATTGTCCGCCAACTTGCATCTATGTTTATTCTTATTGATCTTCATGCAAGAAAAGCTTTGCTCACAAATATGTCGACCCCACATTTTATCCTTTTTTTGTCTTGACGGAGCACAAAAAAACTCTCCACGGGCCGCCATTTTCCCACCATTGGCTTAAACATTATCTTATGTAAGCTTAACAGAGTATATGTGTATCTTAACTATTCCTATTCAATAGTTATGAAAGAAAAATCTTCATTTTTCATCATTCCTTCATTAAAAAATATTGATTGTGTTGGAATATTCCACAATATTCTTTTATTGTTAGAATTTCTTCAAAAAAAAAATTTCTAACTCTAAATTGATATTGAATTCATTTCACTTATAATATCGGCCACTCTATACTTATTAAAACAATTCAAGTTGAACATTGTTTTTAAACTTTTTCTAACATAACAATATGTTTTAAAAACTAGTCCTGACCTATTTTTCCTTGAAAGAAACTAAGAAATTATATGCCGTAAAGTTCACCGTTTTATGCGCACCTACATTTCGAAGCTACGGTTTTTAAATTTTATGTATATTCGCCGTATAACGTGAAGAAACCTTAAATGTATGTGCGCAATGTTCTTCTGATTTGAAGTCATTTATTCTCGAGGTATTCTTCTAAATTTTAGGGGGTGGATAGTATACTTTTAGAATTGCAATCTTGTATGTTCATAAGAAAAAAAGTAGTTTCTTTTAAATAAACAATATTTCAATGGATATGGAAGTCTATTTTTTTCTATGATTATCTTTTTAAAGCTATTTTTGAACCTGGAGTATAAGGCGTACCCTTAAATTTCGATTTTATATTTTGTGTAAGAAGTGCGTGTTATACGTCGGATTGTGTGTATGGATCTAATTCATAGCAGAACTATAGAAGAATTTGTTGAAGTACTCTAAGAAAGAACTGACTTTTTTTGGCCTTGCAATTGCTAGTGAGAGTATCTTTCGTTGATCCACGTAAACAGTAGATAGCGTTTATTTAAACCCGTGCTTACTAATAACGTTTTTGTTATTCTTTATATCTATATTAAATTAAATTACATAAATTTGAAATACTTTTAAAACGTTTAAAAATTAATTTAAAACGTGTGAAAAATACACAATATGTAGTCTGGAATCCCTTTGCACAAAGGGGAATTCCAAAGTTCGTATATTAAAACGCAGAGCTACGCAAGTTGCATACGAACTGTGAAACATTTATTTTATTTAGATTTTTATATTTAGAAGATTTTAAACTTCAGATGTTAATTTACAGTGAGACTTGGCAAATGAAATAGAGAAATGGTAAATTTCTGTAATTTGAAATAGGTAGTTTACCGAGCTAAATTCAAAAGTTCACTTAATAGCTACAGAAGTGGTTGGCGATAATCTTATTTAGGTAATGGAATAATTCGAACTTTCTATGCTTCATCCAGAAGGTCGCTCGGAGTGTTGCGGGTTCGACTCCGGTGCCACTGAAGACATGCGGTATAGAACGGGGGTAATGCACATTAATTCATACCGTTGGTGTATCAATTAGGTGAGGGGGTTCCAGCTCGGATATTGTTCTTATCACTTGACCGAGGTTTGAAATTACGAGGTTTGTTGCCAATAGCCATTGTGTTTCTTTATAGAGTGACGTTAAAATAACTCACTCGTCCAAGAGTAATTTAATGAAAATTTCATTCACTTCAAATCTGCACCCTTACATAAGTGAAATTTGGGTGTGGAATTATCCGTGGTAGTCTAGTGGTAATGGTCACTGAAGACTGTAGAGGGGCTGATGCACGTTAAATCTGTAGGGGCTCAAAGTCCTCAAAATGATATGATGAATAATTTAGGATGATGGCATGATGTATAATTTAGGATATTGTGGACCCAACTCGGGGGTCGTTCTCGTCGCTTAACTGTAGTCCGTTGCCAATAGATTTCGTGTTGGTTTACAGTGCGATGTTGACACTCCCTCCCTCAGTAAATAAACTTGAGCTCATTAGAAGAAATAAAATCTGTAGGGGAAAACAAAACTAAAATTAATATTTATAGAGTTTGTAGTAACTAAAAACAAATAAATCTCACAAGTAGACTTGACCAATTCTCTTTTCAAATAGCTTAAATTTATATCGTATATTTAACAATATTTTTCGTCAATTTTCAAATAGGTGTTTTAACGTACAAGACAACTCATTCGATAGATAATGTAACACACTTGAGCGTTGTTACAAGTGCCTCATCTTAGGGCTGTGGTCCCCAAATGCTTAAGGCTTAGAACTTATTGATCACGGAATTTGTGCCGCGACATGGATGTGAATCCTGACTCCCCCGAAGACGACTGCCCGGAGTAATAACGAGTAGGCTGAATCGAACTGGGGCTCTAAAATCCTCACTTGGTGCGATAACTCTAAATTACGAGTTCCACTATGTGTTTCAGAGCCATGTTAATTCAAATATCTTACCATAGTTCAAGTACATGCAAGGGTCGCAATATCGAACCAAAAGTTCAACCAGTGTTCGGTATTTTTTAGATCTTTATACCGGGATACTGGTTTAAATACCGGTAGTAGAAATTTAAGAAAAAGAAAGAAAACACACACACACACATAGGTGTTTTTGTTTTATTTGCCAGTTTTATTAGAAAGTGGGAATATTACAAAAATAATTATAATAGTGGATGGAGTCCGCGTGTACGTCCTCCATTCACTTTAATAATTCTTGAACATTTTTTTATATATTGGGTCACCATATTCTTTTTTTTTTCCATCATATAAATAATGAAATCAAACGGAAGTATTATCAACTGATTTTTTGTTCTTTAAAATTATTCTTATTCATGATTACGGGTTATTATTTTTGAGTATATATATAATGAATCTAAAAAATGTTTTGTGAACCTTAAAGTATGAAATGCAAATACAATGTGAATAACAAACTCACCAATTTAAAAATATCGAAATATTACGCACTCTCTCCACATCTGTACAACCTTTTTTTAGCGCGTTTTCCACGTAGTGGAACAAAAGCGCTATTAGGACGCAAATTTCGTCTTTGTTCCATATTTTGCCGTACCTTTTTCTCAGCCAATAAGCAACCCATTGACCTTGGATATTCGGCATTGGGTCGCATTTGTGCCCTAGATGAGCCGAATGATATTTAAATTTTCCCATAGTTTTCCCGAATTTTCCTATTGTAAAATACAACATGTGACAAACGTGCTAAAATTACTTGACCATGCCAATGATTGATATCTTGAACCACAGATAGAATATCAGACTACGAATCCTGTGCGCGTGCAGTATCGCTCTGAGCTGCAATATGATAGTTTTGGTCCACCTCCTAGGAGAATTCACATATTTTATCACTTCTCTTGTGATTGTACGATGCAACTTTATAGTCAGTCTAATTAATGTCACCCATTAACGAGACATAAAAACAAAAACAATACTATTTTGCTATGTTGGATACCCTGAACATCTAATGGAGACAAATTTAAAAAATTTCTAGTAAATACCGAAAAAATGGTAAAACTTCTGAATACCGGTATTAAAATATTGTACAAATGGCTCAAAATACCGGCATTCGGTATCTCGGTATACCGGTATTGCAATCCCTAAGTTACATGTATTGGTAAAAATCTTCATATCAATAGATAATCCTAATTTTTTTTACTTTTTTTGTGGTACATTTGAGGTCTTTCAAACTAAAAGCTGAAATTAAGGTATATTTTTATTGGTTATCGTGTTTCATGAATAGATTTTGATTGGATATCTGCTTATAATCTGCACGTTGCGTGTACATTGTGAATCCAGGTTTGGAGTAAAACACGCATTAGATAAACCTACTAATTTTTTTAATGATACATATACAGAAAAATGTTATATAAATGCTCTACGTATTTATGTATATTATATTAAGATTTTCTTTTCAAGTTTTATATACATAGTTTATAAGTACACAAAAAAAAAGCGACTCGCACTCATAATGAGATCTACGGAACTATATTATATCTGATGACTTGAAATTTTTCATGCATGTTTCTATCGTTGAGTAGAGATCAGAAAATAACGAGTTTTTTGCGAAAATTGACTTTCAGGAGCGCATGAAAGATAAATGTAACTGCCAATTCAAATCCCAGCTTGAAAATGCAGAATTTTTTGTTTCTATCAATGATTATTTTATATACGAAAATATATATAAAATGCTATATTGCACCTTAAATAATACTGAAGTAGGAACTACTCCAAATCTTTCAATGATGCTGTGTGTTAAAGTTAGAAAGAAATACCTACTTGTGCATTCTTTTCTTCACTTCATCGTTAATTAAGAAAAATAAGGTATCTTTAATAATGATCTTAACCTTTTAACTACCACCACCGTATATATACGTCTCATTAAATCCGTGTATTAAATGCCACGGGCGTATATATACCTCTTTCCGAAATACGATCAATGTATTTGCGATTTTTTCATTAAAACTGTTCCGTAGACTTTTGGGATGCTATAGAATATATTTAATTGTGTTGTTCGTGAAATATATTTATTTCAGATAAAAATTTGCTTATGGCCTTTTTCTTTTCCCTCCAATACACCGTATGCGCGCGCCTGTGTGAAAAGCTGTGGCACCAGGAAGCGAATGGTGTAACTTTTAATAGTTAAAGGGTTAATTATATCTTGCTTTTGTGTGTCGGAGACTTGGATTTGTGCCTTTGTCCTGCCATTGGTTGAAAATCTGGTACAACTAAAAGACCCCATTTTAGAGGGACTGTGTGTGAATCACGTTAAATCTGTCAAAACAAAGAATTCTTATACTAGTGTAGTAGTTTGTAGTATCATATTAGGTGTCACCCTCGTCAGTTTACCGAGATAAAGCATTACGAGGTCGGGCGGCAAGAGCCCTCATGTTGCTCCAGAGTATGCCATAAAAAAACACTCAATTAAAAGGATTTTATTTAAGGCAAGTCTAACCACGAGATGAGATGATGAGATAAGACTGACTAGGAGAGATGACTAGGTTACAAATCTCGTAGTATTTCACAGATTGAGATTTTTCTATCAAAGACCTGTAGCCAAAAATAAATTAGTGGTCCTGGTCATGCGAATATTTGTAGCTGGCGTTATTTCTGTCAAATCATGCGTTCGGGTCCTGAAAATACTGAAATTCTGCCTAGTATAGGGGTTGATGTCCGTTAAATCTGTCGAGGTTCAGATTCATGAGGTGGCATGATGATTCAGATGTCATTCTCGTCACTTGACCGTTGTTCAAAACAACGAAGTCTATCGGAAATAACCCCTGTATTATTTTGATACACTACGTTAAGCACACGCAACATTCAGTCTACAAATCATTTTCAAACGGAATAATGAAAAATGCTGTACATTAAACTGATTTGAACCTGAAGGATTTGATGGTATATGTTGAACTCTCTCTTACACAACACGAGGACTATTAGCAGCAGACCACACAAATTTTTGAACCACGATCAAGTAATAAGGACACCTATGAGATGGTACAACCTCCACACATGATTACTTTGAGCCTCGACTGATTTAACTAACGTTACGAACTTTGAGTGGAAGTTTCGCCAGAAAGATAAGTTTGGATGTCATACCTGTAGGATGGTTTGTTATTGTGTAAGAGAAATCTATTAGTATAGGTCTTAATTATTAGCTTGGCTCACTGATCTCTACGAAGTTTTAAACATCTCACGAATCACTCTCGGCGATTCCCCTATCCACCATGTGGAGGGCACCAAAACACATTAAATCTATCAAGGTTCAATATCCTTCCATTGGTGTGGTGTGCTAGTTAGAAGAGGGGTGCACCAGCTCGGTTATCATCCTCTTCACTTGACAGAGGTCCGTTGCCAATAGTCTGTTTTGCCTCATAGTGCGACGTCAATATAACTCACTCTTTCTCGGAGAATCACCTATTAGTTTTTCAATTAACCTTAAAAAAGCTGGTAATTGAGTTGGAATGTGTGATGTGAAATTCATTAAGGAATTTTTAACACATTTTTATTAGCTTCCCCTGTATGTAACAGAATCTTTGAACTCAATTTTTACCTACTTTAAAAGGTCGGCTTAATTCGAAATTTTGCACACTTGTCAAGGATTGATGACAATACTGTAATTTAATAATTTTGTTCCATTGTCCTGTGTGTGTGATCAGGCTCGTCTGGATTAATGACTTTCCATTTTCAGATTTGACGGCTAGCTGCAGATCCTATTTCCAGATCTGGCAACTGATTCCAGATTTGGTGAACTAAATTATTACATTACAACCCTGAAGCGAAAATATTCTCATGGTTAATACTTTTTAGTTCGATTAACAATAAAAGCGTGTTTTTCAGTTTTTTTTAAATTATAATTCCTCGTGAACCTTCCAGCATGCACTAATGGTTGGTGTTTCGCGGTGGGTTCATGCCTTTTTTCATGCATCATTAGATATTTTACGTGAAAGAAGTTTCATCGAATGAAGGTTTAGGTAGTATATGTATACATATCATAACGAATTCTTACGTACAATCGCAACCAAAAAACGACACCGACCGAGTGAGTGAGTGAATATTAACATCACACTGTTCAGCTCTATGAGGGCTTTTGGCAACGGACCTCGTTATTTGAACCATGTTCAAGTGACGAGGACGACATCTGAGGTGGCACCCCTCTCCTTACTACCACACCACACCAATGGGAGGATGTTTGAGTTCTCGACAGATTTAACCCTTACAACGGTGGGTCTTTAGTGGTGCTGGGATTGAACTCATGACGCGCCATCCACGATCCGATACCTTGACCACTAGGCTCTCGCGGCCCCAAAATGACACCGAAAAAAACGCACGAATTCTAGAAACTCAACATGCTGACGGGTAAATCCCAGATTCGCATTTTAGTATTCGAGTTTGCCATATTAACTAACAGTTAAGCTTAGAATGGCGGAAAGCGGAGAAATACAGAACGAATCAGATGGTTGCCAAATCAGCGCCTACGACATATGCGAAATGTAAGTTGCCAATTTAGTGAGCTATCTTGAAAGTTGACATTGTTGTAATAGTACGCAAGTATCCCATAAGCCAACCATTTTCAATACCAGAATATAACATTTGCACAAAAGAGCTGTTCTAATGACGTGAAATCTAGTTTCAGAATAAACGTTCCGTTTCTTTAAATTCGATTAATTCTTGTGTTTCACTTACACAAAATATTATTCCGTCTACAAATTTACTCATGCCAATTACCCCCAAGAAGTTCGTTAACTCAAACCCCAATAGTTAAAACTTCTGTTTCGAATACGAAAATTCGCCGACATCCCTTAGTCCTCGTGAAGTTTGAACTTCTATATTATTGACATTTCTTAATCAGGTCTTAATTCACTTATATCTGAAACAATTTTATCAAAGATTCACGAAAACATGTAATTAATCCCCAACGATACCTCCCTTCAGCGAAATTCGAATATTAGACGCGAGTTTATTTCCTTCGAAAATATGGCGAACTGTTTAATCCATTCGGGATTAGAAATTAAAATAACCGTGATAAGTTTTCCAGATTAATTTTGAAAAATCTCCTGGAGCGTAAAATAAAAGTGGAGCCTAAATATTTATTTTGTGTAAAAGGGTACTTCAAAATCTTGCAGTACCTTTCTTTTTATTGCTCCAGAGGAAATTTCTAAAGGGAATACAATTAGAATTCAAGCGATTGTGTTTAAATATTTAGATTAAAGTACTGCAAAACTATTCCGCATTTCGTAGTTAACGCAGTTTGTTGCAAATTTTCCAAACTGCAAATCTAAGAGAAAGCAGTGGTGATGCTATTATCTTTCATTATTAAAATAAATTGTAGCGTTTACCTACAACATTGCGTGAAATAGTTGTGAAGGTAAACCTTGCACAACTGAGGCTCTGAATCGTTGAAACATTTTGGTGTTGCACGGCTGAAAAGTGAAAAGAAAAGCATTTTTGGCACAGATTAATGATGAAAATGATTTCGGAATGCAATACATTTCAAAGGTTTATGCTCTAAGGGTTTCTAGTTCTGTTTATAGAGCTGAACCTATGGATAATTATTCCAATATACAAGAATACTTAAACAGCAAATGCAAAACTGCGCATTATAACAATTAAAACTCTAATTTAAATAAATTCAAGAATTTTAATTTGGAAAATTATGCAGCGAATTGTTCACATTTTAAAATTATGCGTGATGTAAAGTTCTCGGAAAAATTTCTTATACGTGAAAAATTTTGCAATTATATAGTGAAAATATAAAATTCTAATTGCATTACAAAATTTTAATTACGTTTTTTGAGGAGAAATTTATGGTCATTGGTCACGAACTCGTTTAGTCGTGGGTTTGAACCCTAAAGCCACTGAAGACCTGTCTTATAGAAAAGCTAATGTAATTTGATCTATCGAAGCTCAGAGACTTCACTTTTGCGTAATGTGTTCATTTTGAGATAAGAGTACCAGCTGAAGTATCTTCCTCGTCACCGGACCACGGTTCAAATTCCGGACCTGTCACAGTAGCCATCGTTTAACTTCAAAATGCGGCTGTAATGGAAAGTCAATCAAAACTCATGTCAAATTCCTTGAATATTTGCATGGCAAACTTGGATAATGATCCCTATACTTATACACCTTCCTTGAAAAAAAAACTTTTTGAAAGATGCATATCCCTAATAAAACTTATAAACTTCATTGGAAGTTAAGGAATTCACATTTTTGTGTGCGTGTGTGAAAGGGGAATTTATTTTTGGAAGTATAAGGTTGAGAGCATGGGCATGATTTTCATAACAAATATAATTCTCTTAACCTCATGATGTAAGGCTTATCAAAGGTCTGATTTATATAAGAAATTCATTTGAAAAGTTCTTTGAAATTTACAGAAGCAAAGCTTAACGATCAATATTTTTTGGTATTTATATCATCTTAAAAATGCAACAGGGAATACAAATGAGAATGTTTTGATTACATTAAAAATGGGCATGTTTATGATGGGTCTTCTAAAAAACTGTGACCACGGAGCTTGTATGACGAAAAATATTTTTCGTGCATTCAAAATTTAAAAACTATAAAAGTCAATACTTCGCTCAAATGCTGTAAAAGCCGAATATACTATACAATCAAATAATTTTTATCGGATTTAAGTGCTCTAAAATAATCTAAAATAAAGTTTTTGAGACAACTCTGTCATCTGTTAAATTCCTCACCCTTTTTCCCTTATTTCCTCTTTCACTTACTTCCATTACGGTTTTGGAACTTAAATCGAGGAGTTTGCTTTACTTGAAACCACCTCACCAGAGAGAGAGCGCAATAATCGGCGAGTTCAGAGTCAAAAAATTCCTACTATTGCCAATAAAATATATTTATTTTTTATTAATCCGAAAATAAAGTTGGAATATTATATAAAAACGTACAAAAAATTTTTCGGTTTGTTTCAGTAAGCATTTTCTACTGAAATGCCGTCCTACACACATCATAAATAGTTACCAGCACTTACGATCACAAATAATAAATTTACCTTTTATTTTTATTTGCACTATTGTAAGAGTCGTATTTTTATAGCACGAATAATAGATTGTTTTATGTGCATTACATTATACATACGTAGATTAAAAAATCTGTTAAATGCAGAACTGTACCTGTTTAACACGGACATGTTAAACTCATGATATTACGTGCCGCAAGTTCTGTTTTATATTAAGCTCTGCATGCTTTTAATGTTCGAATAGTTAGTAAATATATTCGAAATAAATGTACGCATTTTTTCAATAAGAACCGAGAAAGGGTGTAATTTAAAAAAAAAAAATAGCGAATTCTACGATTTTTACTTTTATTCTGCGTCGGTTTGTTGTTTTATTATATATTGTGTGCCGATATATTGGCAGGACAGCAAAAATGTACTTTTCAGGCCGTGAGTTCGACACCTCCTGGTTTAGGGTACTCAAATCTATTGAAATAACAAATTTCTATCAAAACACACGTTTTGGGTTTTATTTTATTAAAAAAGGTTATCTTTAAAGTTTACAAAACACATTTATTTTTTCTATATTACGTAGAGGCAGAGTTACAAAAAAAATGCATAAGATTTTTAAAAAACCGGAAGTGGCGTTTATATATACCTTACCAGAAGTGGACACATTTTAATTTTTCAAAATCTATTATAGAGCATCTGATAACTCAAAATTTTATAAATGTATTTTTATGAAACTTTTTAAAACTGATATTTATAGTATTTTCTAAGAAATGTATTGAAATAGTTCCTACTGTATGAGTATTTTATGTGTGTGACCTGTTATTTAAATAACACCCTTATAAGTATGTCACATTTTTTTAAATATATATATTCGATTAGCACTAAAAACTTTTATAAAGTATTCTGAATGTTTTCGGATACATTAAACAAAAAAATGCTGTGTATGAAAAATAAAAAGCTTTAACTCAATCAGATGAGATCCTTCGGTGAAATTAATATTGATAGATGTTATTCTAACAACAAATATCCCATCCAAATAATACAAGATTGGATTTTTAATAGCCTACTTAAATTTTCACTAAGACACTGTCATAATTAAATTTGAAATCTCCCCAAATACTTTACCTTAAATAGCATTTTTAAACTCATGACTTCAGAGCCGTAGCAAATTCCATTCAGAACCTAGTAAAGGAAATATTTGAAGCATCTTTGTAAAGATTAGAAGAAGATTTCAATTAAACCATGCCCGCTTTACTCCATAACTGGTCTAATGATCGAACAATCTCGGCCGTTGTGTATCGAAGCTTCTGGTAAGAGCAATTGTGGAGGCCTCACTTCCTTCATGCTAAATTAGATACTTTCGAAAAGAACAATTGAGAAGTGTAATTAGCGTATGTAATGCAACATCCGAAGCGGTAATTCAATTTCTTTCTTTTTCTTGATGCATTTATGGGAGCAATTTTTCGATTAATTGCTACTGCTGCTTCCAACAGATGCCTAACGCAATTTGACAAAGTGGAAGACAGTGTGAATTGTAATTAGTAAGATATTTTACATTCCTCTGTTCCACTAAAGACTATATCAAACAAAAGACAAATCTGCAAATTGTATATTGTTGTGCATTTAAGTCGCTTTCTTTGATCTACTGGGTATTCGGTATGCTTTTGATCCTATTTAATCTTAAGTTTGTATCGGTTCTGGCTTTTGTATATTCCCAAATGCAAGAAGCTATTGTTCGGATACTGGATTAAATAATTGCATTTTAATTAACCGATCTTTAATTTGTTTTAATTAACGTGGATATCGAATAAGCTTATATTTTGTTGTAATTTAATTCGTGTTTCTCATCTTGAGAATTGGAGAAAGTGTCCCAGATAAGCTATAGCAGCAAATAAGATAATTTGTAGTTGGTTTTAGTGGGAGATTTATGGAATTCAAATAAAGTTAGAATACAAACTTCGGTTATAAATCTAGCAGCAATGCAAAATATCACTGATTAAAATGTAAATATCTTGAATTATAAATGCTTTGTACCAAAATTATTATGTATTGTTTTTATTTATGTATTAACAATGTTTTCAGTTATCACTGATTACTACGGTAGTTTTGCATGTAATAATCTTAATACGTAAAATATTAATCGAATTAGATTTTATTAAAATAACAATGCATTAAGTATTCTATGAAAGTTTTATTTCATGCAAAATATTTGTAGAAAATCAATAATAAAGGATATTTAAGATTTTTAATTTTCTAACACTAATTCTAGAATCATATTCGACGGCTACTGTTTATGCATTAGTAGAGTTGGAACACAATTGATATAATCTATAAAAAAAATTTGGTTTTATAAAGGACTTGGTTTTGACACCTTGGAGTACTCTGGATTTCAAAGTTACTGGGGCCTCGAAATCCTTATCTAAAATTGCATAGGAGGTTGGAAGTGTTGGAGATTTTCGTTATCTTGGTAATCCTCAAACGCTAATGTACATCGCTGCAATAAATTATGCAATTTTAGATGGAAATTAGTTAAAATAAATTTAACTATCGACATTTCATTTAGAATTAGTATTCAAAAAATGTTGCAGTGAATAAATTTAAAAAATTGGCACGTTGTTGAATAAAATTCTTCAGTGGGTTAAATTATTCTATACGGTGCTAAGACTTTGAAAATTATCGAAACGCGTGTCAGAAAACTGAATGATTTTTAGATTTTTTGGGCATATATCATTTTAAAGGAAGTAATTATTAATTCAATGTAATAAGGAATGAATCAGATTTGTACTGTGGAGTGTAACACGGGAGGGTATATGTTCTGTTTGACCTAGCAACGCATGAGGAATCAAATGAGAAGTGTGACAATACTCATGTTAGTGAGCTAGAGTGAATTTAGACTTGTTTGCATCGGATTGAAAATTTTATCAATCTAGGTACAGCTTATGGGTCTTGAGACATTAAGAGTCTATGATGCTGATGAATACAAAACAATTTTTTTTTTACGTGGGAGCACCTTAAAGTTATTGTATTCGCTATGTCTTGTAGAAGATCCTGTAAAACTGCAATGGCACTTTTCGAAACTTGTCCGTTTAAGGAGTGATTAAAAAAATGTATTGTTTTAATAAAGTACATATTCAAAATTGATTCCTCTTTTTAAAATTTTGATAGTTGTTCCATTTTAATCTCCCGGAATTTACAAGCAAGCTATAAAATATAACCTACTGTATTGGTTGACAAACTTTAGAGAGAAGAGTAAAGTTTTGTAAGTGAAACAAGGTACCTTAAGAATGTCAGAGCCATTTATGTGTACGCGCGTGTGCACGAGATGGGGTGGGGTTTCCAGTAGCCGTCGCTCTCAAAATTTACGTGCTCCTATCAATATATGTTGCAATGTAATTTTACTCGGGTAGAAATTTTATTCCTTTCAAAACTAAGAACTAACGGTAATAATTTTATTTCTGGAGTTCAATGCAAGAACAGCTATTGTCAAAATATCATACTGTTAGGGTTTGAACTTTCATAGTTCATTGAAAAATTTTCTGTATCAATAACACTAAGTATTATTGGTACAGAAAATTTTAAATTTCATGTTAAAACTAATAAATAAAATCTACTAGTTCTTCTCTCTATCTCTCCTATATAAATCATTTTAACGCTGTTTTTGTCATAAAATACGGAATTTGTCACTTATTGGTGGGTTGAAGTGTATCTCTAGTTCATTTATGAGAGTTCAAGAATTAATATATACAAACAAGTGAACGCTGCTAGGAATTATTTTAAGGCTTGTATCATGACAGGATTTGTGGCCGCGGTAGCCAAGTGGTCTAGGCATCGGATCGTGGCTAGCATGTCAGGAGTTCGATCCCAGTACCACTGAAGACCCGCCGTGTAGGGGAGCGATGCATGTTAAATCTGTAGAGAGCTCAAACGTCCTCCCGTTGGTGTGGTGTGGTAGGAGAGGGGGGTGCCAGCTCAAGTGTCGTCCGCGTCACTTGACCATGGTTCAAAATTACGTGGACCGTCGCCAAAAGCCCTTGTGTTGCTGAACAGTGCGACTTTAATATTCACTCACTCACTCGTTCATGACAGGATTTTTACCAATAAAAATTTAAATGTATTGCTTTAGAACTAACTCTGATATTTTCACTGATTCTCAATAGACTTTGATAATAGAAAATAAATTAACACAGAATGAATCTTCACCAAGTCAGATGTTGAAACGAATATGCAAATATAGGTAAATTTTTTCAATAAGTATCAAGAAAAAGAAAATAAATTTTAGTAGACAGAATTTATATGAGAAAGCATTGAGATATAGACGCCTGAAGAGTCGCCACCATCTTTGCGAAGAGCAACGGTTTGTCGACCTCTCACTTACACAATCTGGTAACTAGAATGATGAAAGCTAGTTAAACACATAGTTTTAATTGACATAACATTGGTTGGACCCTTTGTCGCATAGTAAACTTGACAATGCTTTCCATAATAGTCTCATCATTTCCCAAGTTCCAGTCTTAAGATAAGAGTTGTTAGTCACTACATGCTTCAGTGAGGATCACCAAAACTCTACGGCGGAAATAGGGTAGGTAATTGAGAACCCACCCTAGTTAGGACAGCTTGTCACTGGACCACTCGAGTGATTTAAACGTTGTAACGTTTCGATCATAATGAAACCAGGGAACACAGAAACTGGTATTATATCTTGGTTCAGATTAATGTGAAGTAGTATCCATAGATTTTGGAGTCATCGTTTTCGAACGAGTGAGATCCGTAATTATAGGGAAGAATTTAAATTTGTGATTAGGGACTATTTCTCTAGTATTTGAATATTTGGTAACTTAATGATGCTTTAGGGTCATATTCTGTTTCAGTTTCGTCAAAGAAAAAATACAGTCGGACCTTTGTTTAATGAAGTCGCTAAATTCCGAAAAAAGTTCGTTATGTGGAAAATTCGTTGAATAGAGATTCATTGTTTTATTCATTTAACATTTGTCTTACGTTGTTTCTAAAGTACCTTTAAGGTATTTTGGGAACAAAGTAAAGCAAATTTTAAATTCATAAGCACTATATATCATTAAAAAAATAGTTATTCACACGTTTTTGTAAATTAATACATATTCATTTTATAAATCATGCCCATCAAAAAGAAATCTGCAAGGAAAACAGGGGAAGGGAGGGGAGCGTTGTCATGAATAAATTATATTTTCAACTTAAAAAATAATTTTTTGTATTTAAATTATTGAATTTTTGACATTGCTATTTTGAAAAATCAACTATACGAAATTTTATATAACATTTTTTTTATAATTGCTGGTTTTAGAAACTAATATTAAATGTTAGTTACTTTTATTCAGTCACCATTATGACAGACTGATTTGCAGTTAATAACCTGTGAAAAAAAATAAACTCTCCTAACATCCACATATATCCAAGGGGTGGTACCCTAATTGTAAAGATCACGAACTTTTAGCTCCTTGTTAAGTTTAATCTGCTGTTCTAATCTTTTTAAGTTTTACACTTAAGTGCCACCGGCGTACATATTCGTCTTGCTCAACCGGCGTATTGAATGACCCGGACGTATATATCCGTCCTTCCATAGTAAGATAATTTTCTTTGCGCTGCTATCAGTAAAATTATTCCGAAAGGTTTTGCAAAAAAACGACCTTTATAATGTTTACGAAAGATATACTTATTTCAGAGAAAAATTTCAGTTTTCCTGCTTTTCCTTTCCCCTCCAATACACCAGGATATGAGGGCCTATATGGAAAACGGTGGCTTTGAGTACTGCGAATCGCGTGGCTTTTAATCGGCAATTTCGGGATTAAGAAATCATCGGAAAGCAGGAAAGAAGCACGTTAACTCTTGAGTCTCGGAGTGGTCAAGTTGGAATAGTGTAGGTGCTACGAGAATAGGGTTCCGGTTCAAATACCAACGTCATCACTTGAGAGGTGACGTGGACGACTCCTGAGCTGGCCCTCCCCTCTCCTAACTATGACACCACGCCACCAAGAGGACGTTTGAGCTCTCGACAGATTTAACGTGCATCGCTCCCCTACACGACAGGTTTTCAGCGGCACTGGGCTCGAATTAACGACACGCTAGCCATGAGTCCATTATCTCGGCCACTATGCTACTACGGCCACTGGACGATGAAATGTAGATAGCCAACCTCAACCATGCTAAAAAAAGGCATTAACTTGTTGTCGAAGCAATTGTGCAAGTATCGCGATTTCCTTTAAATTTTCAGTAAGTTTTCCTTTTTTTTTCAAAATGTCCCGTTTTTCTTTCGGTAACCCACTTCCCTCAAGATGAAGAAATTATTTTTAAAATAGACATTAAACAAAATAACTATGAATTAATAGAAAAACTATGAAAAAATTAGAAAACAATTTCGAATCATGCAACTATAAATAAATAAACATATATTATATATTTTCCTTTCCAGTATTTAACAAAGAGAATGTAAGACAGTAGGAAAGGTATAAAACACAATTCCATTGTGTGAATATTTGGTGTTTTTCCTTTGTCAAATATACTGAATGTGAAAAGGGCGGTTAAAATAACCTACACACTATTGTTATAATCAACTCTCTTTCTCAACATAAAAGTGAGAAGATGAGACAAAAAAAATAAGTACAAAAAATACAAAAGATTGTTATGAAAGTGGGAAAATGTGAACAATGTTTATCTTTTAATCCGACTGAATGCGCGTGTGAGCAGCAAATTAGTTACTGGGAGAATGTTTGTGTAATTTATCTTCCCTGGTTAGTTAAGCTGGGTATTAGAAAGTAGTTGTTTGGTAATAGTTTGAAGATTTTGGTCATTTCTTTAAAAGGAAAAGAGATCGCATTTTTCACTAATTAAAGGTCTAGTAGTGGAAAACTAGTTTAAAATTTAAATTTTAGAAGTTGTCTGCATAAAAAAGACATTTTATATTAGGAAAGATATAGCGTGTGGCACACACATTACTTAATTTTAAATTTCAAAGGAACTATTCCTTAAATCTTAATCATTCCGCTTTTATAATTAGAAGCATTGTAATTCAAGTATTTATTTTAACGATATTTTTTATTTTGTTCAGACAAATACGACAGTACTAAATTATTTTATTTTAGCTTAAAGATAGATTAATATGATTTCAATAGTTATGCATAAGATTTTTAAGAATTCCAATTAACAATTTAACAATTATTCACCGTTTTCCTAAGTATTAAAAATATCCTTAATTTAAAATTATATTTGCCATCGTTTCCTGAAATAATTTTTGAATCAGCATTTTTTTAGATTTAGTTGCATTTTGTGCGCTCTCGCATCTTTAAATACTTTTTTCAATGTAAAAAAAAATAAACAATACATTTTAAAGTTACGATACTAAAATTAATATCAATTACTCTTTTATATTACAGTTTTTACCTTCCAGTTAATATACAAAAACAAAACTCCATGCACTACATAAGGAGAAATTGCATTGGATCCTAGATCACATAATCTTATTGCTCCTTGATTTAAATCTGTGCTTTATAACTATTAATAAATTAAACTTAGTAATTTTTTCAGCCCGTACCAATTAACTTTTGCATTTAAAATCTAATAAGATTTTGAATTCTCATATTGCATACTTATAATGGGACAAAATGTTCCGAGATAAAAAAAAATCCAGGCTTTGTTATGGGTTAAGATCCCCCCCCCCTTCAAATACTGTATATGATTCACATCATCTATTCATACTGAGTATTGTCAAAGAATTGCTCTGGCATAGCTTTAGCTTCCCACTCTTGTACTAATCACAGCATTGTGGCTGTTAAGCGTCTTCCTAGAGTGTCCTGTACATGTCCAATTGCATTTAGATACAGGAGCCTTGCTGATCAACACATGCATTGACTAGCTTCTCTGTCCAAACCTTTTGACAGCCATTGTACGGTGAGATGTTGCATTGTCATCCATGAAGGCGAATGGAGGACTCATAGGCACTTCTAAAAAGGCACACTTTATAAAGGTGAATCTTGGCACAATAACAAACACAAAGAGTTAAGCCAAATTAAAGCTGTGCATGTTAGTACGGATACTAAGTATAATACAGCTCCTCCAATGAACTCTTCTGTTTCAACTAATCCCTTTCAATGTTGCTGGAAGGATTATTGTGTGATACTCTCTGTCTTTAAATTTGTATATAGATCCAGATTCTTAATTAGGTCTAAATCTCAATCCTGAAGGTTTTTGACCACTTCCCCATTCTTGATCTATACCGTTCTTGTATTTCTGGCACTTCAGGAAAGGTTGATTTTAACGAGCAGATATTATTAGGCATACACAACAAATAATAGTGCAAATAGAACCCAAATGTGCAACCCCCTTGACCATGATATCTCCCTCTTGTTTGTCCCATTTTACTTGTAGGACAATATACAGGTCGTCCGCCGCACTGGTTGTTCCACTGCTAAACCCCCTTGGACAATTATTCCATGTAGTCTTAATTGTTTTCTCCTGTGAGAGAGATCCCGGACTCTCCGCAGCCTTATTATTATACACAATTTAACTTTCTGTTTTCCCAATGGTTCGTCTTCAGGTAAGGTCATCCATATACAATCTATAGAATTTCCTATTGGATTATCTCATTGAGGTAGCAACTCCATTCAAATTGATATACGCCTAATAATAGATTCCATAGAAATGCTGAATGTGCACTGCTAATTTGCTTTGAGCATTCCCTATACTTTCCTGTGGCCATAGTAGCAGAAGGATAATGTTTGCGAACTTGTGGTCAGCGTTGTTTCTGTCGGACCCCGATGTCACTAAAGGAATATGATGACCATATCAGAAGGGGGTGGCTAATGTGCGTTAAACCTGTTGAATCTCTTTGAAATGGTGTAAAAGTTTGGAGAGAGGAGGGCTCACAGGTGTTATTTGACCATGGTTTAAAATTGCCAAGTCCGTCGCACGTTAATAATAAATCAACACCAGTATGCTTGTGTAGTTATGTACACATATGTGTGTATGTCCATGTATGTATAAAGAGAGAAATTAATTTTTACAAGTATTTTTTTTTTATTTCTGCTCCGTATAACATTTTAAATCTATAAGTATCGCACTCAATACAATTAGTTTAAAAATTATCGTGTTAAACAAGATAAATTAATTCAAAATTTCTGAACAAACTGAAAATTTTTTATACTTTCAGTAAAAGTGCGTACAATAGCTGTGAAAGCTCATTCATTTCCGGTATTTTTCCTGGTCCAGACATAATTCGACAAAACATAGAACAAACCAAAAGAATGACTGCAGTACAAGAGAAACAGTATTGCGTGTTCTCATTCACGAAACCAAATTCACGCGCATATTTACGGAGAATTTTATGGAAAACATGAAAAAAAAAGTTGAAATATTCGAGAACTCAGTTAAGGGAAGTAAAGTAGTTCAAAGTTAAGGAAAGGCGTTACTAAATCAGTAGCGAGACCCCTCGTAATGTGTGTGTCAAGCCTTCCTATACTACATGAAAGTATGGCTCTTGTTAGTTAAACACGGTTAACACACGCAACTATAAAGCAGTTTAAAATACTTTACCATAAACACCCTTTTTACTTATATAGTACGTGTTCAAAGTATACATACTTTGAGAGAATGGAGTAAAAAATTGGAACTGATGGAAACTGTGAAACAAAACCGAATTTCTCACCTGATGATAAAATTAAGTGAATTTGATCACATTAATTTATTTAAAAATG
The DNA here is from genome assembly GCA_019973975.1 of Trichonephila clavata. Lineage (NCBI taxonomy): Eukaryota > Metazoa > Arthropoda > Arachnida > Araneae > Nephilidae > Trichonephila > Trichonephila clavata. The sequence continues at coordinate 73,833 of BMAO01006598.1, forward strand.
TTTCTTCTTTCATATTTTACTCCTTAACTTAATACTTTAATATAAGAGTTGAAGATAAGTAAAACCACTTCAATAATTGTAAATGATAAAATAAATATTAGAAATGACGCGTTTTAACAAAAGAATTTTACTTGATTAAACTCTTATAATTTATGCAAAAACATTTATAAATCAGTTTTTTTTAATTTCTATTATTTAAATCCTAATTTAATCGTACCTCTTGAAGAGCCTATCTTGAAATAAATGCATAACTTACAACTCCATTGTACTGGTATGATCTACTTTTAGAATTACGGTATTTACTCCCAAAATAAACATGGGAGATGTGCTCCAGGGTTACAGTCGGGATTGTTTTTGACTGTTATAAATATTACGTCCTCCTTTGTCCTTGTATTCTTACATTTAACCTCTTAACAGCCTATGGCGTATATATCCGTCTCTCTCAACTACTTTAAGTTCTCCGGACGTATATATGCGTCTTTTCGAAAATACATTTAGTTTCTTTGTGCTGCTATCAGAAAAATATTCCATAGCTTTGCGATGCAATAAAACGACCTTGTTAGTGTTTGCGAAGAATTTACTTCAGAGAAAAATTTTCTTATTTGTACCTTTTCTTTTCCCCCAATACACCGCAAACGAGGGGTAATGGGAAAAATTATGGTATTGGGGAGTGAATCGCGTAACTTTTAATCGTCAGTTAAGGGGTTAAAGTTATGAGAGTGTTTGGGGTAGCTTCAATAAAAATGGTCCTTGTCCAATGGAACATTTTAGTACGGCTAAAACTACGGTGCATGTGTTGCCAATAATTATCATGAAACTTCAGTATCTTACTTGGTAACGCTTGTTTTCTGTGATCGGTGATTTTCAAGTTAAAGCTTTCTAGTTGTCATTCCTACAAAATTGACATGGTATGTGGCTGCGAACTCGTGGCCAACTGTCACGAGTTCGAGCCCTACTACACCATTGGCAACCATTACAGATCCACCGTATACAGGGGTTGATACACGTTTAGTCTGTCGTAACTCGAAATCCTCCCATTGGTACAGTGTGGTAATTGCAAGAGGTGGTGCCAGCTCAGGTGTAGTCTTCGTCACTTAGCTTAGGATCAAAATTACTAGGTCCGTCAGCCAAAGCCCTGGTGTTGCTTTACAGTGCTATATTAATTAAGGGGAAACAGTACGATTCAATTGACAAAAATCGGTCAAAAAATAAAATTTAATTTTTTTAGCTTTTTTTTTTTTTTTTGTATACATTTCTATAACCTGACAAATTTGAAAGCTCTAAACTAAAAAAACACATAATTATGATAGATTTTGCGTTCGTGTTTATTCACATAGCTGAGGCAAATCAAAACTATAAACTTGCTTATCTTGGAAAGATAAAATATCCTTTTTTGTCTTCATTTAAAATGCTAAGGCTTTTTTTCTATTGTGCCAAATGCTTTGAATTTTTTTATCTATTGCTAATAGTACACACAACAAAAATTAGTATGCATTTTTCAACCAAAGAAATACTTTTTTTAAAAAAAATAATAATGAAAATTAGAATTTGCACATTTTTTAAGGAATTTTCAATAATCATTCATAAAAAGACGTATTGTACAAATACTAATCATGCTATCGTAAAACCCACACCAAATTTTGTTACGTATAGTTTGAGGTATTTATAAATCAAATTTCATGCGCTTACGTACATTTTTGTAGGAGTAGCATTTTAAAATCATTTCACAAATTTGAAGTTTTTCGTTAAAAAAATTAAATGCCTAGCTTTTCATGAAATTTTGAGCACAAAAGCTGTTTTACATAGTATACATACATAGGAGGCAACCCAAAAAGTTTTGAAAATCCTTAAATTTAAAAAAAAAATTGCATAAATTGTACCATGTCCCCTTAAACACTCGCTTGACATGGACAGAAATAATTCATGATGCCTTAAGCTTTACAAAACTTTTTATGCTATGTATCTTAAGGATGTAAAGATTTGATTCCCCCTTTAATGTATCTATTAAAATAAAACATTTATCTGTACAAAACATTTCATTCAAAATTGATTTGAAAATTTTAGATTTGCTCAAAGAGTATCTCTAATTGTCTAAATTGAACGTTTCTGAACTTTTTTTTCCTAAAATGAATGTCTAAACTTATGAATCCAAAATAAATCAATAAGTATTCTCTTTATTTACTTTTCCTTTTCTTTTCTATTCGCTACGAATGCTCGCGGAAGCTGAAATCAGCATTTCCTGGACTTCTGACATGGACCTCTGATAGGAGAGAAAGCCTCATTCTCCTTATGTCACTCCATACAACTTCCTCCTTTAAGTCGTTAAATGTATTGTCCATAAAGTAAAAATGTTGTCTTGTATCGAGCCAGTGGAATGCAGTCTTTCTTGAGGCAAAACAATTTTGCAACCTGCGTGGGTTTCATGTGACTATCTCTATCACTTAACTAGTCACGTGACATGTCACAAAGAAGTAAACACTCAGAAAAGTAACTATACTGAACTATATATACCAGTTTACTGTTAAGTTTTTATGAGCTAATTTGAATGCAATGGACACGTTTGTTTTTGGAGATATAATTTAGAATTTGTATTTAAAATATTCAATAGTGTGCTTACGAACTGAATGTAAGATACAGTGGTATCTGTACAACTTGGTCATGGTTTGTATTTTGAAAAATTCATAAATTAAGTCTTAAAAAAAAGTTTTATCGGACAGGAAATCTTTAAATGGTTTCTCAGATTCAGTAATTTTGTAAAGGATAAATTACCATTTTTTTCCCCTGCAGTCAATGATTTAAGTTTACTTCAGTTTTTATTTAGTTTATGCTTAAAATGGAATGAAATTAATATAAACTTTGCAATCTCATAATTGCGTAACAAAACTGTGAAAACAAACTAACACTTTTTAAGGAATATTATAAAATAAACAAATTCAGTTGAATAACCATTTACTATAAACCAACAGTCATTCAAAAAAGAAAAGAAAAAAAAAATAAGATTTTATTTTTAAAAAAAAAAATTGATTTCCCCCCCCCCTCCCCTTTTTAAAATTTTTGCGGGAAATGAGAAATCATGCGAAAAAAAGTTTTGAATGCATTAAAATAATTTGAAAAAATTGATAATGGGTCAATTTTCTTGAATCTCCTTTCAATATATTTAACCTTTATATAAACTTTTTGATTAATATAGTATTAATATACAGTAATTTTAATAAGATTTATATTATAAAGATTTATATCATACTTAAACACAGTTAGCGGATAAACAATATATTTCTTTCGTATGGACTAAAGAATTATATTTGCAACATTATGATGGATAATTTTTCTCTATATCTTGTCCGATTATCTTAATATATTCGGTTAATTATAAGAAACACTTGAGCCGTTTTTAATTGGCTGAATAATATTATACCTTCGTTTATATCATTGTTTGGTATTATTTCTACAATGTTAGGACAATCCACTGCGGAAGTTGAAAGAAAGGAAAAAATGAAAATATTTCGCTAGACGAATTAACATATGAAACAAAAAGCAGAAAGAACAAAACAAAACGGAACGCGGGAAAAATGAGTGTAAGAATAAGAAAACACCTGCTTGGGAACATATAGCAGGCAGTATTGAAAAGAGAAAAAACATTTACTGCTCAATAAACAATATATATGTATAAGCATCAAGTTAGGCGCGAATAAAGGTGTAATTTATCATCTCGTCTAGTAAGGTTCGAAAACCGGAAAAAAGTTGATTGATTATCGTTAGATAATTTGATCAGCTGCTTTTCAACAGGAGGAAAAAATACAGTTTGGATTACGCTACGGCAGTTTCAGAACTTCGTGACAGAAATTGTAAAGCACAGAGTAAATACACATTCAAAAGAACAAACGACACTGTCTGTGGTGCAATTTGGTAAAGTGGTTCAGAAATAGGGTTACTATTCGTCTCCCGAACAATTTACACTGCAATCTTAAAATGAGGGTAAACCTGTAAACTGCAAAATGTACAAAATCTTTAGAAATCTTTGAAAAAAGAGTAAGAATGGCAGGAAATTGTTAGATAAATATTTTTATTCCATAGATTGAATAAGTCTACAGATTTCTCTCTCTCGGGAAATGTTTTATTTAAAATATACTCAAGCATTTTTTTTTGTATTTTAAGCTTTTCTTATTTTATATAGTCTAACTCAAAATACATAAAAATATTAAAAAATGCAACTGACTAATAATGCCAGTGTTTTTTAAGCCTATAAAAGGACTTTGGGATTTACTAAACTTGCAGTTACGATGTTTTTAACAAATATATCAATAATGAAAAGCCTATTTTAATTTATATTAGATGTGGCTTATGTGATGCTTTTTGATTTTTGGTTAAATGTTCAACAGTTAAAAAAATTATTAAAAAACATTGAGATTTCGGAAGTACATTCTCTTATTGATGAAATTTAGTACACAATCGTTTCGGAACTTGAGATAAATATTGAGGATTGATATTCACCTGATATCAATTCATAAGCTTTTATTAAATTTTTCTAAATAAATTACGTATATCATTCTAATGCAATCCCTACAACTGTGTCTCATTATTGCAGTCATATCTTGACTCATAAACTTATTTTGCTTACAAATTATGAAAAATAACTTTATTTCACATACTCAAAAAAATCAAGAATTTTTTTTCTTAATATAAAACATATTATGCTTTTATAATGCATATTATTGGCAGCATATTATAATGCAAGCGGCAAAGCACAATAAAACAAAATATTAAATGCTTGAATTCTACGTAAAGCAGATAGCAGAATATTTCATTAATACTTAACCATTTTCTTAAGAAAGGAATAAAGTAGATTAAAGTAAACGGAATTTTGAAAACAAAAAAAGAAATATAATTATAACAGCGAACGTAAAATAAAATCGCCATTAGAGGAAATCGGAACTGCTTACTGAATTTCATTCTAAATTAGGCTGTTGTCTTTGGATATACAAATACATTAAACAAGCTGGTCATTAATCCATTTCAGAATAATGCTAGGCAAATAACAAAACTAGCATAATTTTTGCATATTTTTAAAAACTTGTCAAAAAAATGATTTTTATTGCTCGATTTTTTTTTATCAAATTCATCAATTGCTTCAAGTATTCTTAAGATAATATATTTATAATTCAATCTAAGAATACTTATATAAAGCATATTAGAAAGGATTCCGTAAATTAAACCTCTGACTGCCGATTAAAATTTACACTACTCACCCCCCAATATCAACCATTTTTCATACAGGCATGCGTATGTGGTGTAAGGGGGGTGAAGAGTAGAAAAGGCACAGATAAATAAATTTTTCTCCAAACTAAGTAAATCCTTCGCAAACACTGCTAAGGTCATTTTGTGTTCCAAAGCATTCGGAAAAGCTTTACTGATAGCAGCGCAAAGAAAAGTATTGTATTTCGGAAAAACGTATATATACGTCCAGGGCAGTTGACGCAATAGTTGTGCGAGAGGGATATATACGCCTGTGTCAGTTAAAGGCTGTATAAAATAGGCTAAATTCATCAAGATCACATGATAGACGCAATCACGTGATCTCCATTGAATTCAAAGCTGACATTAGACTTGTGCTTGTTGTTCTACTAGTAAAATTTAGATAAAATTTTAAATTTGGTAAGAAAAAGATATTCAAATAAAGATTCTTCAAAAAAAAGTTTTAAATTTTTCTTAAAAAATCGTATACATGTGCTTTTAAACCAGTTGCATTTTGTTTATCTATGTGCTTCTATTATTGTTGACTAATATATACCTTTTAAAAGGAAGTTTTTACAAAAATTAAAAGTTGGCAGCAACAAAGTGCATAAACTGATTAGCCGGAAATTATTGATTGCATTTATCATGTGACTATGATGCCTCTTGTGTGAATTTTTGAGCTGATTGGCTGGAAAACTTGATTGCAGTTATTTGATTACGAGGTGTTTTCCATCCTTTCCTTACTATTCGAGAATGTAGTTTTCCACATAAGACTCAAGTATTCATACCCTTTTTACCGCGTGCTGTAGCAGAACTGCATGAAAAGATATCGCATACTATCAATGTTGATAGTACAAAGTTGAGTAGAGTATGACAGGAACTGCACTAACTTATTGATGTAAGCCGTGTAATCAAGGGTTCACATACAAAACACCTGTTGTTGCCGTCTTGTCCAAGCAATACTTTGAAATCAAATGGCACCGAAGGCGCTCAAAATGGCCCTTGCAATGTTGATGACCTTTGGCAAAATTAAGCTGTTTAAAATATGTAAACAAACCTTCAATTTTTTTTCTATAATCTTTCATGTCTTCTCTTTTTGATGTATTCGTCTTGCTTTTTTTTACTACAGTGCTCCAAAACCTTCGAGGGAATAAATTATTGTTTAAAAAAAAACTGGAAAAACACCCTTTTATAGTTAATCGAACTAAACTGTAACTTAATCTTTTAATCGCCAGATGCGGGATGGGATATGAAAAGAGAAAATCGTTAATCCTGATGTTCCTGATCAGGACAATGGAACAAAAAGATTGAATTATTGCTTTGTCAATGGTCCTGGACAAGTGAGCAAAATTTCGAATTAATCTGACCTTTTAGAGTGGGTAAAAATGGAATTCAAAGATTCCGTTACATACAAGTGAAGTATATAAAAGGGTTTTAAAAAGGGGGTGCGCGTTATACGGCGAATATACCTAAAAATTAAAAAATACACTTTGAAAGTATAAGTGCGTATTATACGACAGTGAGCATTATACGTCGGATTTTACGGTAATCAAAACTTGAATTCTTTCTGTGATTTTTCATATGCTATTTTTTGATGTATTAGTCTTAGTATTTTTAGTAAAGTGTTCCGAAACCTTGGAGGGAATTATGAATAACCCTGTGTTTTTGCATGTAAGATATGTTCCTTCAAAAATGTCATTTGAGTTTACAAAATGTATACAGTTTTTTTCGTTTGAGAGTCATAATTATAAATAAACAAAATAGAGAATTAACTTAAATTGAACCTGAAATTAATCTATAACCTTAAGTTTTACATAGTTTTTTTTTTACAACTGCAATTAAATATTCAATTATTCCATTACTTTTTGCTTGTTTATTCTAATTTTCAGATGATACAAGTGAAGAAAATTAAGTACTCGTCTATGTAATTTTTCCTCGGAATATTTTAAGTAAATTTTAATCGCGCCATTTAATTTGTCTTTTTTAATTACTAACTCATTACTCCATCAAGATAATAATTTAAGTACGCAATAAATGTTAACAAAATTTTTCTATTCAGGATTTTTTTGTGTGTCTAGAGTCTTTCAAAAAGGCAGACAAAAAAAATTAGAAGACTTAAAATTTCATAATGAGAGTTCCCTTTCTGATATGAAAGTAAGCAAAGAGGAAGAACTTTTAATAGTTTTATGAATATAGTTTTTTTTTAAATTTTGGAACTGTTGGCTTTTGTTTTCACGTGTTTAATTTTTAATGTATGAAAGTTAATTAAAGCAAATATTGATGGCTAATATTTTCCGTGCATTATGTTTACCATTTTTTTTAATTTAATTTTTGATGAAGAAATATTTTTTAAAAATTTGTCTAAATTAGCTTTATGTCAAAAATATTCAATAGATTTCAAATTAACCATACATAATTTTTTTTGTCAAAATAAAAAGGCTTTTTCTTTTGCATGCATGAAATTTTAATTAATTAAATTGATAACAGGAGAGATAATTGCTTAAGATTTCGGTCTCTTTCCATTTTAAATTCCTATAAACATGATTTTAATCTTAAAAACTTCTTATATATTTACTTGCTCTCGGAACTAAAGGAATGTGTTTATCGGAATTTAGTAAAATACATTTTAAAAAATGATAAAAAATAAAAATGGCACACGTCTGTTTTTTTCCTTTCCATTTTCGCAAGTAATTTTTCATTTATTTATTTGAACGAATCGTAGATTTTAAAACTTAAAAAAAAAAACTTGCAAATACATTTCAAAACAAAATGAAAGTAAGTAAAAATTTATCTTTTTTAAAGCTCTTTCGAATGCATTTATTGCACTCAAATGAATACAGTGTTTTAGATTTGAGAATATTAGTAGAAATTCTATAATTACGCTTTTTTTCAAGAACGCGTAATGGTAGAATACGAGAGCCTTAAAATTAGGTTATATTTTATCTGAATTCAATATATATTGTGTATTAAATTAAATAATTTTAATTTACTTAAAACTTATTTAATCTAATTTTGCTATTAAATAAATTTAAAAAATCAATTTTCTTAAGAATAAAAAAATGTTTTCGAAATGTTCGAAATTATTTTTCTTTTATATTATTAAATCACTACATTTTTCCGTTCATACTGGAAATTTAAATGAGGATTAATCCCGTCAAGATTACTTATGCTAATTCAACTCTATAAATCAGATCGATGCTAATTATATTAAAGTTTCGTTACTAAGTTGCTTTATCATTAAATATATTTCTTAGAATTTCTCCCCGACATGCTTAAGGAATCCGATCACGTTTGGATATTTTTTTTAATATAGCATATGTGAAAACATTATAAATACTTTTTGAGGACCAATATCAAAAAGTACCTTAAACTCCTGAGTATAAGACGCACTTTTGATAAAAAAAATGACATCGAAAATTAAGAGTGCGCCTTATACGCCGCGGTTTTAAGAATGGTACTTTAAAAAAAAAACAAGTAATATAAAAAAAAATTAAGTCGATTCCTACTCTGGTCAACAAAGAAAGATTTTATTTAGTTACTTTTTTAAATAGTTACAATTAATATATATATATATATATATGTAAATGTGACAAAATAGAAAGCGATTTTCCTTGCAAATTTCCATTTTCCTTTCTATATATGGTGTTGGACTATTTTTTGTTATTATTTATTCATTAATTAAATTTAATTATTCTAACAAAAGAGTATAGTAGAAAGAAATCCCGTTCTCAAAAATTAGGCCATCCCAGGTGTATTCGAACCCACGACCTTTGGATTAGATGTCCAACGCGCTATCCATTGCACTACAGAGACACAACGAAAGGTTTTCCTTTCTATATTTGCTGTTGGACTATTATTTTTGTGTTTGTTACTATTTATTCATTTTTAATTTAATTAAGGAATCTCTATTTCAAAAAATTGTATTAACATAAAGCGTCATCCACTACAAGTTTAAAAAAAATGTATTTGAACTTGAATGGATGAATAAAAAGTATTTTATAAATGATTAGAAATTTGAACAAGATATATAAAGAGTGAGCTAATGGTAGAAATTGAAAAAAAATGAGTACACAAATAATTAGACACCTTCATATATAAAAATACTGCTTAATTGGAAAAAAAATGACATATCTTTTTGAACATAAGGAGTTGCAATGCTAGAAGTATACTATTTCTTTCAAGAGCCTGGGAAAACATAAGAATATTACACGCATAAATCTCATGTTCCTTCGTACAAAAAGGTGTGTGTTACGCGGCGAATATATCTAAAAATTAAAAAATGCAGCTTGAAATATAGGGGCGCTTTATACGCCGAATTTTACGGTATTAATACTTCACCTTTAATATGTGTGTCTAAAATTAGTTATATCTAGAATGTACAAAAATTATAAGTGAAATTTTAGCAATTCTTAATTTCTTTTAAACTGTCAGAAAAAACAAAGCAATAAATTTTTTATATCAATAAAAGTATTGATAAATTTTTTAAACTACGTGCATTTATCTAGGGAATGTACTAAAATTTTACTGTTCCATTAAAGTTTAAAAATTTTACTGATAACCAAATAATTATTATAAGAAATCTGACATTCATGAGGCTATTGAAATAAAATCTATCTCAAAGAGTATTCATACAATAAAAATTATTTTAGTACATGCCCTAGAAAATGATATTATAAATATTAGATTCAAAAGTTTCATAAAAATATATTTATAATATTTTCAGTTATGAAAGTCTCCGTGATAGAATCTGAGTAATTTAAATGCCCACTTCATGTAGATAAAAGACCCATTTTCAAATTTTGTATAATTTATTGTAATTCGGTCTCTATGCAATGTAGATACAAAAAATATATGCTTTGTAAAGCCAACAGTTTGATCTGTTTAATAAAATTTATAATAATAAATTATAGTTTTAAAAAATTAAAAAATACCCTTTTATAGTTAATCGAACTAAGTTGTAGCTTAATCCTTTTAGTCGCCAAATCTGGAAATGGAATCTGAAATGAGTCACCAAATGCGGGATGGGATCTAAAAATGCAAAATCATTAATCCTGATGTTCCTGATCAGGACAATGGAACAAATTTAATAAATTATTATATTGTCATCGGTCTTTGACAAGTGAGCAAAATTTCGAATTAATCTGACCTTTTTAAGTGGGTAAAAATTGAGTTCAAAGATTCCGTTACATACAAGTGAAGCTTATAAAAGAGTGTTAAAAATTATTGAAATTGATCATTTTAACATGTTCGAATACCTTAATTTTGTATATGCGTACTCATTATGAATATTTCTGTATATTGAAATTTATACCATTTTCTTTTATATGATATTCATTACAAAAAACTGGGAAATATAATCTTTCAGATTTTTAAAATATGTTCAATATTTAACCCCAAACAATTGTTTATAAATCGTTAGTGAAAATGCACTGTAGTTAAATTATTATTTTGTACTGAACGAGAAAAAATTCGTTTTTGAAAAAGCACATGCAAATATAATTTTATTGGGGAGGGAGGAGCGTATTGTAATAAATTATATTTTATTTAAAATATCTTATTTTAATTGGTTTTATTTATTGCATTTGAACACACACACACACTATTCTTAACGCGTAGAAAATACAATGTTTATTTTTATCCTAGTTCTCCTATTAGAACTGCTGAGGTAATTAATTCAACAGTCAATTGGATGGAATTCAAGTCTTTATTCAGCCAGGTAAACGAACAGATATCCGAAGAGTTGTTTTTATTTTTAAATTTAATTCGGGTACAAAACAACAGGAAACTTACAAACACCGATGATTTTTTTTTCTGTAAAATTAAATTTTTTCACTTGTTAATTTAAAACTTTTAAAGTGAGAGTGTCATCATTATTTTTATTGTAAAAATTTCAAGGGAATACGGTACAATTTATAAAAAAGATTTTTCGATTTAACGGTCATTAAAATTTTTTTAACTTTTAATCCACTTATATGTGTTATGTAAAACAGTTTTTTTTTTTTTTTTTTTTTTTTTTGCTCAAAATACTGCAAAAGGTTAACTATTTAGTTTCTTAAAGAAAAAATTTATAATTTGTGAAGGTATTTTTAAATGCTATTCCTCCTACAATAAATGACGCACACGCATGAAACTTGATTTACAAGTACGTCAAACTATGTACAACAACGTTTGGTATGCGTTTCCTGCTAACATGACTGATGTTCGTAAAATATTTTTTTTAGGAATGTGTTTATTTAAAATTCCTTAAAAAATTTATAAATTTCAAATAGAAATGTTTTTTTTTAAGAAATGAGGATTGTTTTGATTCAAAAATGCGTGCTAACATTTATTAAATGTACGAATAGTGATATAAAGAAAAAATATCAAAGTATTTTGCTCGATAAAAAAAAGAGCGTTAGAATTTGAAATGAGGATAAACTAGCCTGTTTCTTCTCTTTCTGAGATCAATTAGGTTAAGGATTTTATTTGTCATTGAGAGATTTAAATAAAAACAAATATAAAATTTATTTTTTATGATTTAAAATTTTTAAAAATTTTGAAAATATAGAAAATTATATCAAGAATAATTTAGGCTAACATAGATTTCTTTGAAATTTTGACAAATGTTTGTCTGATGAGTCGTACTGTGACCCCTTATTAATGCCTCTATTTATCATTTTTCCAATTACCAATATATCTCGTGCATTAATATAAAAAAATAAAGTTAAATTTCAAAAAGATTTTTTTCAATTAATCAATACAGATGCATAATCGGACATTTTATATAAAATGTTCTCATTCTAAGGATTTTTTTTTAAAAGATGTGTCGAGATCAAATAAATACTACTTGTATTTATACCTAATTGCCTGTCGAATATTACAAAAAAGACCTAAAACCTGTAGATTACTTAAAAGGCTTTTGCATAAAAAAAAAAAGAGAAATTCAAAATTCCTTTTAAGTTTTATTTTACTAGCATATAAAGTTCCCCTTCAAAAATATATAACCACACAATAACTACGTACATAGATCACAACTTTCTGTGCATAATGCTTACATTAAAGCATTGGGTGTTAAACTGTTTGCTTTCCTGTATTTTAATAAAAAATATTTCAAATGTTAATTAGAGTAAATGTAGTAAACTAGTGGCTAAGGTCACGAACTCATGGCCGGAGTGTCCTGGTTCGAGACCCGGTGCCACTGATGACTCGTGTGGCTGTGGTAACCTAGTCATCAAGGTAACGGACTCGTGGCTGTTGTGTCATGAGTTCGAGCCTAGTACCACTGAAGACCCACCGTATATGGGACCGATGCAAGTTAAATGTGTCGAGAGCTCAAACGTACCCCCGTTGGTGTGATATGGAAGTTAGGAAAGGAGGGTGCCTCACAGCTTAGGTGTCGTTCTCGTCACTTTGCCGAAGCAAAATTACGAGTTCCGTCGTCAATAGACTTTATGTTGCTTAAATTTCGACGTCAACTTTCTCCCTCGCCTCTGAAGACCCTCTGTGTAGTGGGGCTGAAGCCCATTCAAATCTGTCGAGGCTCAAAATCCTCACGTTGGCTTGAAGAGATAATTTGGAGAAGGGGTTCCACAGCTCTGATGCCATCCTTGTCACTTGACCAGGGCTCAAAATTACGAGGTCCGACGCCTTTTTAGTGTAGTGCGACGGAAATAAACACTCACTCAAAGTTTCAGATTATTCTAAGCCAGACATTGTTATTCAGTTTGAATATTAAATTTTACACTATAGTCATACTAGCGAGTTTCAATTTTGTTTTATTGTAGTTATAGTGAGAAATATCATTAGTTATCAACGACTATCTCGAACGCATCGTCGCTAAAAATTAATATTTATCTTGCAAAGAAACTGCTAATAATGTATATATCGTATAATCAACAAAAGCTTCATCACAGATGAATGCTACAAACAAATGAGTAATTATAATCTTTTGAAAATATCATAAGCAACTGCTACCCCCTTAATTTCCTTTTATGTTTCGCTTTCAATCTACCACATTATATAATACAGAAATAGTTTTGTATCGGATAATTATAATTGGATATTTCACTGATAAAGTATTGATAATTCAGTCATTTATTGTTTGCGAAAATGCTGAATTATTGTGACTGTTCTGTTTCCTGCATTATCTTGTCGTATTCGCTTAAAGAACATTGGATTTAAGCCAGATAAAATTGCATTATCAGTTATCGGAATATTATAATTAAGACAGTGTCTATATCCTTACATTTGTTAGTTCAGGAGATATTTTATAGACTTTTAAAAGAATATACCTTTTTCTTTATAAAGGATAAATTTTTATACATGAAGGTACAAGATCTATATTTATATATTAATATAGATCTTTTGAGGGCATATTTTCCGAAGTGTTTTATGTGTAGTGCATTTAACGCTCCTTAACTTATGTTACCGTATTTTTATATTTAATTTTTTTCCAAAATTTTATTAACTTTGGGGAAAGGGGTCTTTTTTTTGGGTGTTTGTTTCCCTTAAGTACGGCATTTACAACTCTGAGAGCTTAAGTGATCTTTCCTCCCTCCCATGGGGTTTTCTGTCTTGGGTAAACTTGTCTAGACGCCCCCAGGATGCCCAGCAATCTTTGCTTACATTCGATCCTCCTCCTTGTCAACTAATACTTAACTTTTTCTTATGTTCTTCCCCTTTCGTCAATGTTCAATATATACAATCGGAATAATTATTTGTATGATGCATTTGTATGTGTGTGTGTGTGTTTATTAATAATGAATGCTTGCAACAGTGTGGCGAAATAGTGCTCAGGCACTAAGCCAAGCAATTAAAATATACTTTTAATTAAAATATATTATAAGATGAGTGATGGTAATTACGGACGAGTTTTTACTCTATTCTTCCTGTTCATCTTTCTCTCGTTTCCCTCTCATCTTTCTCTCGTTTCCCTCTCATCTTTCTCTCGTTTCCCTCTCATCTTTCTCTCGTTTCCCTCTCATCTTTCTCTCGTTTCCCTCTCATCTTTCTCTCGTTTCCCTCTCATCTTTCTCTCGTTTCCCTCTCATCTTTCTCTCGTTTCCCTCTCATCTTTCTCTCGTTTCCCTCTCATCTTTCTCTCGTTTCCCTCTCATCTTTCTCTCGTTTCCCTCTCTCTTCTCTCTTTCTCTCTCTTCTCTCGTTTCCCTCTCATCTTTCTCTCGTTTCTCTCTCTCTCTCGTTCCCTCTCATCTTTCTCTCGTTCCCTCTCATCTTTCTCTCTCTCTTCTCTCTCTTCTCTCTCTCTCTCTCTCGTTCCCTCTCATCTCTCTCTCGTTCCTCTCTCTCTCTCTCTTCTCTCTCTCTCTCTCGTTTCTCTCTCTCTCTCGTTCCCTCTCTCTCTCTCGTTTCTCCTCTCTCTTCTCTCTCCTCTCTTCTCTCTCTCTCGTTCCCTCTCTCTCTCTCGTTGCCCTCTCTCTCTCGTTGCTCTCTCTCTCTCTCGTTGCCCTCTCTCTCTCTCTCGTTGCCTCTCTCTCTCTCTCGTTGCCCTCTCTCTCTCTCTCGTTGCCCTCTCTCTCTCTCGTTGCCCTCTCTCTCTCTCTCGTTGCCCTCTCATCTCTCGCTGCCCTCTCATCTCTCGCTGCCCTCTCTTCTCTCGCTGCCCTCTCTCTCTCTCGCTGCCCTCTCGTCTCTCGCTGCCCTCTCATCTCTCGCTGTTCTCTCTCTCTCTCTCGCTGCCCTCATCTCTCTCTCTGGCCTCTCATCTCTCTCTCTGCCTCTCTCTCTCTCGTCTCTCTCTCTCCTCTCTCATCTCTCTCTCTGGTTTTCCTCTCATCTCTCTCTCTGGTTTTCTCTCATCTCTCTCTCTGTTTTCTCTCATCTCTCTCTCTGGTTTTCTCTCATCTCTCTCTCTGTTCTCTCATCTCTCTCTCTGGTTTTCCTCTCATCTCTCTCTCTGGTTTTCCTCTCATCTCTCTCTCTCTCTGGTTTTCCTCTCATCTCTCTTCAAAAAGAATAAAATATAAAGCTTATAATCTGGTTCGGTATAAATCATTTTTAATTTTTAAAAAACAAGCACTTAATAAATTATTAGTTTCTCTAAAATTATTAAATTAATAAAATAATTAATTTTAGAAAATGATTTTTGTTAAGAAAATCGATTAAATTATCTTGTCAATATGTGAGAAGTTTTCTCATGCATTATACTTAAAATCATTTGTATTTAACCAATGTATAAATGTATGACACACGTTTTTTTGCATAGAATAATAAATTCCTCACACTGCAAATAAAAATTTCCATTATTTTTTTTCTTTGAGACAAAAAAAGCTGGTTACCAAAATTAAACTTTTATAAAGCTCTTAAAAAGATTACAAAATAAAAAATAAGTTCATCCTTAAAATGGAATGATACGTGTGTATTTTTATCTTTATCCAAATAAAAAAAAAGTTAAACATTTTCAAATTATGTTGATAACATAAAGGAAAAATTCACTTTACTGACATTCGCTTTGTCGAAGCAAAGGGAATATTTAAGAACAAAAATTTTAAAGCCATTTGTGAAAACTTCTTTTTATGTGATAATACATACAAAAGCAGTAATATCCTTAATCCTTGTGACTAATGCTCTCTTATCCTTATTTTTTTTTTATCAATACTATCCTACAACTCTTAAGTGCTTTGGAAAACAAAAACAAAAAAATTACGTTTGATTTATTTTCAAATAAAAAAAAAATTATTTCCTAGTACCTTTTTAAAAAATAAAAGAATTTTATTCTTAAACGATTTTTCTTCAAGAATTTTAAGTATTAAAAAACTGAAGATTTTTGCCTAAGTGCGGATGTATACATCCAAGCGCTGTGAATGTATAATAAGCAGTACGTATACAAAAAAAATAGTACTTTGGTATTTTGCAATCCTAACAAACAGAAAAATACAAATCTTTTAATTCTTTCTCCGGAAAAAGAGGAAGTTTATATCTTCAATTCATCTTTTGGCAACGTGCTCGTGTGGGTAAGCTTATTTCAGGCATTTTTAAAGTCATTTGTGTAGCGAGTTATTTGAAGTAAAACGGTTTACTGTGTCGAGGCGTACATACCGCATTAAAATAATTCCAAAACTTCACAGGAAATGGAATTTCCATTAACTATTCCAGATGGGATTAGAAGTGTTCCACAGATGCAACAATTCTGAAATGTTCTTTACTCTGATTTATGTTTGGGAACTATTTTTTTTATTATTAGTTTTGGAAGGGTATAGAACTAGAGAGGTATTTATATTGAGAATACATTTTATTTTCGATTTTTACTTGAAGAATGTTTTGATACATTTTTCTATATTGTACTTGCGAATAAATATCATGATGAATTGGAAGATTTGGGCGGCAGAATTTAATCTTGTATAAATAACAAACTTTTATTTAAAAAAAAGAGGCAATTCACTTATTTTGTTAAAAAAAAACAACTTTTTTCTAATGTTTTTGGTTATAAATTTAAATTTTCTAGAATGAATTACCTAAGCTGTGTTAAAATTAAAATGGTTTAAAGTAATGAATGATATAAACTATTGGAAAAAATTATTTATCTTCGAATATTTCAAAAACTTTTGTTTTCTGTATGCAATTTTTTCTAGTTTTTATAACTAAATGTAAACAATTTAAGCTAAAAATATTGGGTAATAGTTTAAAAGTTTAAGGCACATTGTGAAAAGGTTGCCACTTAACTGGTTAAAGAGTTTTGTAGATCTTGCCATCACTTCGTTTCATAGTTTGGAAAAAATATAGACTTGTAACGGGTATATTCGTGTTATTGTTACTAATAGTCCTCTTGTGGAAAAATGGTTCTTTAAAATTTATTCTATAGAAAACTTTCCTCCGAAGAAGGTGTGATTATGTAAGTTAATACTTGTATATCTAAAGAGATTAAACTTTCGAGTTAAGGGAGAGAAAGGTTATATATTTATAGTATAATAAATTGAAAAAATAACAAGACTAAACTATCAACTAACAAAGCCAGAAGATAGAAACCAGAATTTAAGACACATAACTATAAAAAAATGGTGGAAAGGTATATTGAAAAAGATTTAAATAAACGTATGAATAGTAGGAAACAGAGTTAGAACTTTAAAATGAAAGACACCAAAAGAGTCAATGGACTAAAATGGGGACCTATTATGATTTTTAAAGCTGTTGCTGATTTAAGACCAGCGAATTATGGTTAAATATATTTTACGGATTTACCTTTCCCGTACAGCAGAAGTTTTCGACATAATAGAAAAAACAGAACCATATTTAATGTTAGGCCTAAAAGTAACACACGTGTATTTTGCAACAAACAGAAAAATAAAACGTGAAGCTATGCAAGAGGGCTTCATTACTTATTTGATTAATATTAAAATTGACGATTTTGGTCAATTAAGCGTTAAATTTGGATTAGAACGAATTGAATAAGAAAGTGTATTGCCTTGACGTAAGTGACCCAATTTACTGTTAACTCTCCTAGTATCTCGTCTACCCCACGATTGCTTCACATATTTAGTAATTGGTGCATTTCTTAGTTCGAGTTGTTGAATTGGTGTCGTAATTGAGAATTGTTAATAAATAGAATTTGTATTGACTATGGCTAATCTTCCTTCGAACCCTCTCACAATTAGGGATGACACGGGCAATCCCTTACATACTAAAGTACATTTCCGCTATTTTTTATACAAAAATAGAAGAAAATTAGAATTATAACCTATAAAACCAAAATATGTGTTTCGTTTCTTAATCTATTTGTATAAATTTCTCCTTTGAATGATGAAAGCGGACGTTATAACACATAAGTACGCAGACTTATTGAAAGAAGTGAAATTGAGAGAAAAACAAAGTTATTTAAATGAAGCAAAACATAACCGCTACTCTTAAAATTGGGCTGTTTTAAGTTGTGAATTGCAGGGTGGTTATAATTAAAGCTCCACATTCAAAATGCTGTAAAAAAAGAAAAGAGCAACCTCTCAGAATGGCTTGAAACAGGAAGAATCATATGGCTTAAGAAAAAAAATTCTTTGACTTTTCATTGTTGCTTTTTGTGTGGTTTTTGGTCCAAGGGCAATTAAAAACTAATTTTTCCCAACTAGTGTGGTGCAACTGTCCCGTGGTGAATGGGTATCTCACTAATATTGTAACAACTGTTGAATGACTTGGAAGTCATTTTGTTGCGGTCAAAAAACTGAAGCAATCAAGCACATTGAACAGTATAGTTGGTTTAATGTACAACTCTTGGCATGTTCGTAATTCGATTTAAAATGCCACTTCTAGCCAAATCCAATTTCGTTATGTTGCTTACAGTGCTACCAATGGATAAATTTTAGGACTTTTATTTTCTCTTAAGCCATACAGGTTTGCTCCATTTCTCAATTAAAGTCATCCTCCCCGGTGGTTCTTTTTTATACTCAATTTTAACCCTTTATCTACCGCATTATGATTTACAGCAGTTTTTTTCCATGCAATACTTTTTAATTCACTATATTGAAAATTAAGAGATATGCATAAACAAAATACTCAACTTTGGAAAATTCAATCCGTTAGAGCTGATTAATTAATTAAATATAGTTAACTGTAAAATTAATTGCATACACTGTTCACTTAAGTCGAATCGTTTTCTAAGGTCTTCATTAACACACAAAAAATAAAACAACTTTTGATATTAACTACTTTCTCGGAACAAAAATGACAATCTTCACAATCCGATCAAAATGTCAGCTGAAAATGTAATTTCTGCTACCAAAACTATTCGCCTTCCCCGCTAAGATACTCATCATAGAACCCGTAGTGCCATATATCTTGAAAGAGGGAATTTAAGAGAATATTTCTGCTAAGTATCATGAGAGAATTCGTGAAAAATGGTTATTCTATGTAATTTTAAAGTGAATGATACATATAAGTACCATCGGCAGATAAAAGGTTAAAATTAGACCTTCAATTATAATCATCCTGTATATTAGTGACCCGTTTTATTTCCCTTAAGTGATATTAAACCTAAACAAACTTAACACATCTTATCCAAATTGTGTATTAGTTAAAATATTCCAAATTTTTCTGTATTTCATGTCCAGATCTTTATTTGTTGAATTATAGTCGAAACAATATGAAAACACTAAACGTGTTTCAATAATTTAAACAATTGTTGAAATGGAAGAGGATAGAATGCATCAGAGTAACACTTTTATGTCAGCATAATGTAAAGTTTATTTTGAAGGGAAAAAAATATTATAAAAAAAAAAGATTAAGTCAATTCTTACGAAGATCAACAAAGAAAAATTTCATTTTAGTTACTTTTTATTAAATACTTTCAATTAATATAAATATGCATATACATATGACAGAATCACAATATTAAGTGACAAAATAGAAAACGATTTTCCTTGCAATTTTCCCTTCTATATTTGGTGTTGGACTATTTATTTTGTTACTATTTATTCATTCATTAAATTTAATTATTCTAATAAAATAGCATAGCAGAAGAAGTCACATTCTCAGAAATTTGGCCATCACAAGTGAAATTCGAACCCACGCCCTTTGGATTAGAAGCCCAACGTGTTATCCATTGCGCTACAGCGACACAACGAATGATTTAGCTTTCTATATATGCTGTTGGACTATTATTTTTGTTTGTTACTATGTATTCATTTTTTTAAATTTAATTGATGAACTTGTGACGGATCTATACGGTCTTTCACTAACTTTTTTTTCTTAAAACAATTTATTTATTTCAACCAATCTTCACCGAGAGCCAGGCATGATTTATGTAAATAAAATATATTATATAAATTCGGTTTTTGCGAGTTAAGAAGCTAAGTAGTAGGAAGGGAGAAGTCAAGTGAATTAAAGATCGAAAAGTCGACACGTAGTTGTTGGCAAGTGAAGCGAGTCTGATACGTGTTGATGTACGCGAAGAGAAGCGGATTTAAAATAGTGAAATTCATTATTACGAAGCGTGGAGTCTTCACCAATTCTTCCAGCCATATAAAGGGCCTGAAGTCGTCACGAAGGAACCTCCGCAGCAAAATATAAGGTCAGAAAATCAGATTAGTATCGTGTTGTGTAGTTGTAATTGTGCGCGTTTAAGCTTTCCTAGATTCAGTTGAAATTCTGTATTTATCCGCGAGTAATGGTACCTTACTTCATTACTCCACTCTCTCTTATCTATCTTAACTTGAATTGTGTTGTGTCTAAACTTATTTACAGAGAAGCATCAATAAATCTGTTTGAATTGTAATTACGTCTTTTGATCATTTAAGCCCGCCTACACATCCATCCGGATTTTCAGATAGACAGGAAGGTATTAGTGTAAGGGGTGGCTACAGGTCACCACAAACTGATGTTTGAAAAAACTGCATTAACATAATTGTTATCCACTACAAGTTTTTAAAAATGCATTTGAAATTGAATGGATGAATATAAAGTATTTTATTAACGATTAAAAATTTGAACAAGATATATATATAAGGAGACAGTGAACTAATACTAAAAGCGATTGAAAAATAAGCGCAAAACCAATACCAAATATTTAATAACCATATTCATGTCGCCTCATTTCACCTATCCCTATTATAGCAGTCAGCGTTAAACAGAGTCAAAAACAAAACCCAAACAGTAATTACCCTTCGATTTATTTACTCATACATTCTTCCACGATGTCTCTTCCAATTATAATAACCTATCCAGCTGGTATTATTAGACAATTGATTAGTAACACTCGAACCAACTACACGGAACCAAACAAGCAAAAGGCGGAGAGTGGGAAAATTCCTTGACTAAGAAAGAAGGGAAAAAATAAATAACTGCAACTGCCAGAAGTTGTAATGATTGTGACGTAAAACAGAAGATGCACAGCGAGTTGTCAGTGATATGTTGGAAATGTCGAAGAGTCGTTCATTAGGTAAGTGAATCCGTGGTTCATATGCTCCATCTGACCAGGAAAAGTGCAGAGGCAACTTTCGTGATGGTGTTAGTTTAGGCGGTTGGGTTATTTGTTGTTGTAGTCCTGTGCTGGGCATAAGAAATAATTGGGTAGTTTTCTTTTATTGGGTTCTTAGTGAATTAGGTTCGTGTAATAAGGTTCTGTCTTGCTTTGTGAGCGTTACTGCTTTTTGAGGAACACTGTATGTTAAACCTGCGTGTTTGATCGAAAATATTTAACAATTTCTTCACTGAAAAATGACTTCAACTAATGTTAATTAATATTAACTAATTTTGGATTCAAAAATATTCCGACTTTAATACCACAATCTATCCTAATTATGCCATCGGGAGCAGCATTTTTTATACTATTTTAAAACAGTGCTTCTCAAAACTTTCAACATTTGCGACCCAATATTCAATCATATTTTTCATCGCCCCCCCACTCCATACAATTGAAATAAATCGAATTCGATAATACTATACTTTGACGCTAAAGCTACAATACGACTTTGACCTCTTAAGTAGCACCGACGTATATAAACGTCTCTCACCCGAAGCATTAATTGGCCCGGACATATATATACGTCTTTTCGAAGTACGATCTTTTCTGTGCACTGCTATCCATACAATTATTCCGAAGTCCTTGGGATGCAATGAAAGAACCTTGACAATGTTTGCGAAGGATTTACTTATTTCTGAGTATTTTTTATTCCTTTTCTTCCCCCTTCTCAATACATCACATACGCGTGCCTACGTGAAAAACAGTGGCAATGGGGACCAAATTGCGTACCTTTTAATCGGCAGTTAAGAGATTAATTATAAACAGAACAAATTTTTAAGATAAGTGTCAATTTTTGTATATAATATAATGTATGGCATGCCCATGGGATCACTAGTAATTACTAAACTTGTTCTTAACTCAGTATTGTTAAATTAATTATAAATACACATGGTGCAGTACAGATACATTTATAGGTATAGAGTGTAAATGTGTATATAAGTTTTATAGTTATAAGTGTAGAGAGTGTATGTATATTTTGTTTTTATTATGTCAGAATGTATTTTGTTTCTTTACATTCATTAAATAGCTTTTTAATTAATCTTTTGTTTTCGACTTTTCAGTTTTCTCGCACCCCCCTCGTCGAGTTATCACACCCCCTAGGGGGTACGCCCCATAGTTTGAGAAACACTGCTGAATGGTAAACCTGTATGTTTGATCGAAAATATTTAACAATTTCTTCATTAAAAGCTGGCTTCATGTATTGTTAATGGATATTGTCTAATTTCGAATTCAAAATTGCACCAACTTTAATATCACAATCTGTCCTCACTATATTATCGGAAGCAGCACTTCTTATGCTTTTTAAAGTGATTCATTTTTTCTAGTAGAAAATGTATTCCATGCTTTTCATGTATTCTCCCTCCCCCCATCGCATGTGGCCGCGATAGCCAAGTGGTCTAGGCATTGGATTGCGGCTAGCGTGTCATGAGTTCGATCCCAGTACCACTGAAGACCCGCCGTGTAGGGGAACGATGCATCTTAAATCTGTCGAGAGCTCAAACGTCCTCCCGTTGGTGTGGTGTGGTAGTTAGGAGATTGGGTGCCAGCTCAGGTGTCGTCCGCGTCACTTGACCAAGGTTCAAAATTACGCGGACCGTCCCCAAAAGCCCTCGTGTAGCTGAACAGTGGGACGTTAATATTCACTCACCCCCCCCCCAACGCATCACATAAGTGCACCTTAGCGATTCGCGAAACTTTCAAGGGTACAAATTATAAAGATAAATGTCAATTTTTGTATATAATTTTATATTTTACAAGCCCATGGAGTCACTGGTAATTTTTTAGCTTGTTCTTAACTTAATATTGCTAAATCAATTATAAAATACATTGTGTAGGGTATTGATGCATTAATAAGCGTTTTATATCAGTGTAAATGTGTATTTTATTTTTTATTATGCTGAAAGCATTTTGTCTGTTTACTGTCAGTAAATCAATATTTTTTAATATTTTGTTTTCGACTTTTTTAATATGCTCGCACCCCCCTGGTAAAGTGATCACGTCCCCCCCCCCCTAGAGAAGCACGCTCCACAGTTTGAGAAACACTAGTATATCTTATCTAATACAAAATTTGAAGAAAAAAAACTTCTTCATTTTTGCTTTTTTACATGACTTTGAAATAAGTACCGAGGTAGTAGATTAAGTTATTGTTGTCTAGCGCATGAATTTCGATATATTCCATTGATTAGAAATCCACAAAAGATTCTCATTTGGAGTGGAAGAAAATTAATCAACTGCATTAATATTAGTGTCAATGCTATCAGGATATAATTATATCAAGAACTTACTTGGTGGAAGTACAGTAATCAATCACTGTGAGTGCTCCCCCATTGGATTACTAAACACCACACACTGAGAAATATTTATCTTCCTCACCTATAAGTGTATGAATTAATTTGATTTCTTAAGGAATCTCTCTTTTAGATTTAGAATACAAACTTCTGAACAACGCATGCGATAAATAACAAACCTAATGATTTATTTTTAAGTAAAAGCAATATGTAATTTAAAACAAGGCTGCATATTTTAGTGAATTGAGATGGTTCGTAGATTTGCTTTAGAATATAGAATGAGGATCAATAGTGTCTGGCCAAAATTATAGAATATTAGAATAGTTGACGGATTATATGAAATTAGATATGGGAAATATATAAAATGAATTCAGAAAGTTAGAGTGCAGATAAAAAGTTCTATTCTCTAAAAGTGCTTTCACATTGCAAATTTATCTAAATTGCGCTTTAACAGTGTATGTAAGTAAATGGTTAAGGGTTAGTCTAGTATGGGTACGAGCTTTAAATTTTAATGAGATAAGATGCAGGACAAATCAGTTATTTGAATTGTTTTCGCTCGATTTCTTGAATTGCAGAACCTTGCTAAGCGTCTTAGAAACGTGATAATAAAAATAAAAATGCTTATTTTTGTATATATATACTTCTATCAAAAATACTTAGACGTTAATCTATATATTCAGTGAGTTTAGATTTAAAAATGAGTATAATAAAACTTGGTTAAAAATACAATTTTTATTTCAAATATGTTCAGTAAATATATTTAGATACATTTCTTCCAGAGATAGAAATTTATTAAAGATAATTCATTATTAAATCAATCAAAAAAAATATTTCTTCTATATTAAGAAAATTATTTTTTTTCATAGTACTTTAAAACGAACCATTATAATTATCAAATATAATGTTATTACTGCTCAACGGAATATTTTTATTCATTCGTTTGTGAATCGTTTGATAAATGAATATACTCTCGAAACCGATTTTTATCGTACTTCATAACGCATCAAATATTTCCAAAAACGGAATTATTCGATTAACTGCAGATGTGCTTTATTTTCCCTTATACTATTTATTGCTTTTAAATGGCCTTTTCCTAAGAAAATAATGAAAGTTACCACATTACAAGTATTGCTTTTTCTGTATTAAAATACTGGATTGTTTTTTCGTTTGTATGGTACAAGATTACTAAATATTTTAACTACTCTTTATTTTTCTACTTTAATTTCTTTTTCCCTCTCAAATTATTTTTTAACAAATAGATTTTCAACTCAATTCATTCTATTTTCATAAAAAATATGAATAGTTAAGTCATTATATTAAACAAAATTCTAAGTATAAATGGAATTATTTTAATTTTTTCAACGTTCTATGGCAAATGATGATATAAAAAGGTGTTGTGAATATATATTATTCGTTTCGAGCATTGCTGATCAATTATTGTAATGATTTGTTGTTCTTTCAAAAAATGGCGCGTATTTTTAATTTAAATTCTCTCTCTTAATATAATTAGTGTATATATATAATGAAATAATAAGTGATAATCTAGTTCCAACAATTTGTATTATACATAAAAGACGAAACTTTTCACATTAAGAAAATAGCTATTCCATGCTTTGTCTTTTTTTAGAACGAAATCATGGAACTATTCAAACGTGACTAACTTTGGTATTTTCTTCTTGCGATATGTCTGTACCGCGTTTAATGACTTTAGCAAACAGAGAAACAGGGAATTTTCGAACGAAATTTCGAACTAAAGACGAAAGTTAAACGATGAAAATCGATCTGTAAATAGCAAAAATGGATAATCGTTATGAATAATAATAAAAAGGATAAAACCTGGCTAAGCAATTACTGTTTTATTTTGTTTTCTCGAAATTACAGCTAAAAAAACTTTCTGTCTGTTTTAACTCACGCAAGGCGTTATCGTGAAATTACACAATTGGAATAGTAATATGCGATTTAACTATTAAGGTAATTACAATTTATTCTATCTTCCGTGAAAATGTATAGTTATTATAGACTTTGTATGTGTATAAAAGTGTTAATCTTTCGCTTTGAATACTTAATGAAAAGTTTACTGTTAGCTGAATTGGAAATAATTGAATACTGATCATTATATTTATGTCTGGACGTGGTGAAATTATTAACTACAACTTCCTTTAAGAGAATTTCACTGTAAAATAGGATAATATTTCCACGTTGTAAAATAAAAACTAAATTTGTTAATCTTTACTTAAATAATTTTTATTTACCTGATAATTATAAATATTGCATCCTATTATTCATGGTTTATAAATTAAAAAAACGGTTGGATCGTTATTTTTCATAATTGCTAAACTTTTAACTATACACAAGAAAATCTATCTAAAACAGGGGGAGGCAGACTTTTCCAGGGTACGGGCTACTTCTAATGTTTTTAAGGTGTTGTGGTCCACCCAGTTGCGTAGGTGGGACCATTCTTGATTAAAATTGCATGTTTTCTATTGTTTTTGACATTGTACTCCTATTTTAAAATGACATATTACTATTTTTACTTCAAAAACACTAGTAATACGAAATTTTTATTGCGTGTTCGTATTCATGCATAACATACGTGAACCAACGTATGAACTTACATTTGTTCGCTGCCAATTCCAGCGCTATCGCGGGACTGGGCATCAATACGGGAACCCTATCCAGTGGAAGGGCGGGGGCTAGGATGATGCTTCAAAATAGATATATAAAAAAAGTTAGCTCTCATTGGTTTTCTATTTTTTATATGTGTAAGTGTGTGTTGTCGCCAATAACATCTACTTGGCGAGATTTGCGCCGTCGGAACGGAAAAGTAACGGAAGTTTATGTAAAAATCAGAAGTTGACAACAGACTGATATTTGAACTGAGCAAGTAAGTGATAACTGTATATTAACGTCGTAATATACAGCAACGCGAGGACTATTCGCCCGGACCTCGAAATTTTGAGCCTCGGTCAAGTCCTTAGGATGATATTT
>BMAO01006599.1:0-17663 GCA_019973975.1 Trichonephila clavata
AAATATTAGGTTTAAGATTAAGCCAAATAACATGTCGTCGTAACAAAGCCTATCAATATTATGCAAAAACATATTTTGAATTAAAAAAATGTTTTCAGTCATATTTAATCAAAGTACTGTTTTAATGTTGAGTATACATTGAAAAATAACATTAAGAAACTAGAGCTTCAGGGCAATATAAGTTTTTTTTATGACTTTACAAACTTTAAATGCCCTTTTCTCAGACTTTTAATTTTGAAGATATAAGTGTTTTCTAATCCTTAAGGCTTTTTTTATGTTAAAGATAGAGTCTTGAAATTTTTTGTATGTACTTAGAAACGTATGTTCTGTAAAAGTGAGTATGGATTTATGGCTGAAATCTCTAGTTATTTTTTAAAAAATGCTTAAGTTAACATTTAAAAAAAATTAATATTTTTTCCAGGTTTAGCTAGAAAAATAATTATTCAAAATAAAAAAGAGAGCATGTTTTGAAATTAATACTTACTTTTATTTGCAATAATCTAAAAAAAAATATATTACTTAAAATGATTAGAAATTTTTAAAAATTAAATATTTTATAAGAATTTAAAAACTTTGAAAATTCTTCCTTTTTTAAAATTGTAAGATAATAGCTGGTCAAACTGACTTCGTACTTTCAGAATCAACTTAATAACATTATATGAATATAAAATATTTTTCCTATCACAGTCTCCAAAATTTTTGTTTGAAAAAGTGTACTGTGTAGCCTTATGGTCAGTAAAAAATATATATAAATGAAAGAGCTAATTTATATATTATTAATTCTTACAATTATAATTCAAGTTGTATTAGTATTTTAAAATCGAGAACTATCTTTAATTATAATTCAAAAAGTAAAAATTACAATTGAATGGAAGAAAACTGCAAAAATAGTATTAAAAAAACAGCTATATTTAACTTTAAGGATTTTTATGAAAATAAATGCTCATTTCAACTTTTATTCTGTGTTCAAAATATCAGTTATTTTATACAAAACAGCTAGAAAGAGTTTCAAAATTTTTTAATAGTTACAAACAAAAAAATTGTGTGTGTGCTTATGTGATCTCACGATAGAAGTTAAACCTTCTGATTTATTCTGGGCAAGAATATCCAATTGTTCGATGTACTATGCTTTCTCTTACGACATTTGCTTTTCGTATGCAAACGTTAAGTAGTTCAATTTTTCATGCCCAATTATCGGGGGATTTGCTCATTTTATCAATTTTCTGCAAAAGGCAATAACTAATTTTAAATAATTATGCATTCTTGTATATTTAAATATGAGTATATACGATTTAAATGTCAGTTAGTCTAACTATTTGAAAATATTTAAATGTAAATTACTTCCGTAGATTATATTTATCTATAAAGGAGAAAAGCGACTCATTCACTGACTGATTGACAGACTAATCACGATATCGCCGAATTTGTTAAACCTACAGACTTGAAATTTGGTAGACATGTTCCTTTCATGGAGTAGAGATCCGCTAAGAATGGAATTTGCGAAATTCGAACTGCTAGGGGCGTAACGGTGAGTTAAGGGGGGTTATAAATAATTGTTTCCATTTTTAAACTACTCGACATACAATCTTGAAATGGGGTAAGCAGATTCCTTTCACAGAGTAGAGATCCGCTACAAAATAAGTTTGGTGAAAAATCGACCACCCAAGTGGTGTTGCGGGTGATTAAGGGGAGATATTTAAACCGATACCGATTTTTAAACTATATTAGACGCACATTCTTAAAATTTGGTAAGCAGATTCCTCTCATAGGGTAGAGATACTCTACAAAAAGGGCTTTGTGAAAATCGACCCCCAAGTGGCGTTTCGAGGCTTAAGGGGCGTTATAGATAATTATTTCCATTTTAAAACTACTGGACATACAATCTTGAAATATGATAATCAGAATCCTTTCATGGATTAAAGATCCCCTATATAATGTGTTTTGTGAAAATCGACGGGCCTCAAGGGGTGTTATAGATAATTTTTTTCCGTTTTTAATTTATTAGACTCACAGTCTTCAAATTTGGTAAGCAGATTCCTTTCATACAGTTCCCAAAATGGGTTTTGTGAAAACAGACCCCCAATTAGCATTGCGAGGCTCAAGGGGCGTTATAGATAATTATTCCCATTTTTAAAATATTAGACTTACAGTCTTGAAATTTGGTAAGCAGATTCCGTTCGTAGAGTAGAGAACCGTTTCAAAATGGGTTTCGTGAAAATCAACCTTCACGTTTCATTTCGAGGATTAAGGGGCGTAATAGATAAATATTTCCGTTTTTAAATTATTAGATCTACCTGCTTGAAAATTGGTAGGCATGTTCCTTTCATGGAACGGAGTTCTAACTAAGAGTAAAACGGAAATTGACTCCCGAGGGGGGTTGCTATAGAAAAAAATTCCTGTTTTTGCATTGTTTGATCAAATACTTGAAATTGGTTAAGCATGTTTCTTTTGTTGAATAGGGATCACTAAGACGGTGTTTTGGAGAACGACTCTTAACGAGATTACGGGGGGTATTGACAGTAAAACTTTCGTTTTTTCTCTATTAGATTTAGACTTGAAATTGGTCTTGGATGTTTATTTTACGGAGTAAAGATCCACCGAAAATTGGTTTTGCGGAAATCCATTTGGTTATAGGGTTACGAAAGTGCAAACATCAATCGGTACTTCAAATTTAGAGATTATTAGAAAATACAAATTAGAAGTTCTTTAATTTTTTTTATCTAGACACGAGATTTACAGGTATAAGTACATTTTTCAATACAATCGAATTCTTAATGCTAGGAATTCAGATATCAATAATTTATGTATATATATACATAGTGTCCAGCCTTAATGTGACCCAATAGCTAATTCCCGAACCATTCGGTTTAGATATGCACTTCCAATTTGAAAAATGTTTTAAAACAGGTAAAGAATGTTTTTATGTGCTTTTTGAACCAAAAACCCCATTTAGAAAAAAATTACAAAAATTAATATTTTATACGGTCTCCAGGTCCTATCACTTGTATTTAGGAAAAGATGCAGTACACAAAAACAAAGTTAACACAAAAAGTTTCATTTTATTACGATAAAAACTGGCGGAGTCACGGAACTTTGAAAATCATACATTGTATCCATTTTCTCGGTTATTTTCAAGAAGCTAGTAAGGGGCCGTCTCCAAAGTGAAATTATTTGAAACTCTGCTAGGAAACTTTCGCTCTTGCACGTCATTCTTATGTAAATCGTTTTTAAATTTAAAAGCATACGTTAATAATACAATAATTGAGTACATAGGAAATAAAATTTATTCTGTGTACGTGTAAAAGGTAGAAAAAATAAAATATTTCGGACGAAGAAAACGTTTCAAAAGCAGTTCCAAAAAAATAGACTTATTTGCTGCTGCTTCAGTCTGATTTACTACGTTTTCGCTGATCATGACGAACATTAAAAATCTGTTGTGTAATTAATCTCTTGCAATTGCATACAGTCGTATTCTAATATAACGACTTGTAGTATGGGAGAATGAGATGTATACAAATGAAGAATACTGTGAAATGGTACTGTTTTATGGGCAGTGTAATCGAAATAAGAGATAGGTGGCAAGACTTTATACCATTAAATTTCTCACTCGAAGACATTCATCTTATTACACAAATTCCCGTGCTGTTCAGCGCTTGTATAAAACTGGGAGTTGCAATAGACGTATTCCCTATCTCGTGCCTTCACCATTATTCAAGTTAATTTGGTCATTCTGATATAATAAAGCTCCTGATTCATGATTGGCACATCATTCCGCATTATGCTATAATTTGAACGGCAAATTCTGTATTATTCTGCTACTATTTGTTAAAACAAGATTTTAATCTTTTCGGTACAAGTTGTATCTCTTTAATTTAATTTTTATTGTTTGCCATATAGCAATAAAAATTGTCAATCTATTATGTTTACTATAATGTTTCAATTTTTCTATGATGTGTTTTTCTATTTTTGCTCTTTCTGTAGATAGTGAATTACTGTTTCTAAACTCAATTTGTATACGATCCCCTTTTCTGGGCAACTCAGATGCTTCAAATTTATGTAGGCATAACTCGGCCAGTTTTTATCGTAATGAAATGAAACTTTTTGTGTTAACTTTGTTTTTGTGTACTGCCTCTTTTTCTAAATACAAGTGATAAGACCTGGGGACCGTATAAAAATTTAATTTTTGTAATTTTTTTTGTAAATGGGGTTTTTTGGTTCGAAAAGCACGTAAAAACATTCCTTGCCTTTTTAAAAACATTTTTCAATTTGGAAGTGCATATCTAAACCAAACGGTTCGGGAATTACCTATTGGGTCTCATTAAGGCTGGACACCCTGTATATATATAAACAGTATATATTTATAAAACAGCATGAAATACCCAGCAACGCGGGTGGCTAACGGCTAATATAATATATATATATTGAGATGGTACTTAAGTACAACAGCAACAATGCCAACATTCAAGAAAATTCGCCAAGTTGACAACCCTGTTTTCTCATGTGTTGTACGTGCTGAATTGGCAAACATGTGCTTCTGATGGGTGGCTTGGAGGCTGGAAGGCTTAGATGCTGATAGGGTTTGAAGATGGTCCCTAAGACACATGCAATTTGTGTATTCCCCTTGTAACTTGTTGACAGGATGTTGTCGCATTCCTTAGTTGGGGGGGGGGGTCCCAACGGCCGGTCAGCAAAGTTGAATGGACTCATAATTTGGAAGAGTCTCCGTGAAATTTGTAACTTTGCGCTTGGTTCCTGACCAATGGCTAGGCGGGACCAAAGGGCGTGCGGATGAAAAAGGGGGTAATTTGCCCCCACTTAAAAGGAGGAACCGGGACATTTCTCGGCAGATTTAGAGAGAGATTTTACAGATTAGCAGAAGACAGATTACCATGATTTCAGATTAAGAGAGTTAAATTTAGGCCGTCCAAGTACCACCCAGCTCCATGCCTCCGTTACAGATAAGTGGAATGTTGTAGTATTTTTATTCTTAAAATTTAATAGTGTATTTATTTTAACCTAGTAATGTTTTAAAAGTAATAAACGAATTTGATCTAATTAAATCTGAATTATTCATTTAATCTCATTGTTTTTTAATTGAGTTTAAAGTACTAACCACTATTATGATGCAGACATAAGTTAAATTAATCGAACCTGCGTATGTCATAATATGTTAAATTAATGAAGTAATTGTAGCGCTGCATCATCTGGTGCCAAGTGACCAGGATTCGAGGAAATTTTTTTCCCCTTTTTCGTTCACGCGTGAATTTTTAGATGAATTTGGGCAATCGCTAATGTGTTGTGTCGAATGTATAATAAATTTAAGATTGTTGTAATGTGAATACATTGGCGTTAACTTTAAAGCAAATTATTTTTTACCTCGCAAGTTTAATTTTTATTTTCCTCGGTAGATGAAAGGTTGCAAAATTTTTTTTCCGATCCCATATTGTTCTAATGTATTTAGTCACTGGTCGAAAGACTTTTACCTTCATTAGAGAATATTTTTCAGAAAGTCCTAGATAATTTAAAAAATCAAGAAGCATCGCACATCGCTCTTAGCACAAAGAATACAAAGTCGCATCATTACGATTATCAAATTGGTTCTTTATGTTTTATCAGGACACCTAACCTTAAATCTAAATTGTCTCCAAAACTCAGACCCAAGTTCGAAGGTCCCTATAGAGTTGTAGAACGGTTTTCCAAAGTGAATTACAGAGTTCAGCATGTCGAGCATCTGAGAAAGAAATTTAACACGCATGTCAACCGAATGATTCCTTTTATAAAAAGATTTAAATATTTGCATTTGAACAATTTGGATGAAAATATAACAGTAGATACAGAGGTAAAAAAATGTTTGTGAGGAACAGAGATATAATTTAAGGAATCGTGTGAATTCGAATATTTAGATTAAACTTATTACAGTGTTTCAAAATAAATAAATTAAATTCATACATAAAATTTTAATGTTTACTTTGTTCATATTATTGTCGACATTTTGTTATCGGAGAAGGGTCCATGCTTATCTTAAAATACTTCAAAGATTGTTGTCGGGTAGATTGTAGGAATTCATTTTGTATCAAGGAGAATTAATTGTATTATATTATGTTGGTACTTGTATAAATATCAATATTATATACATTGATGTTTTTTTTTAAATTTGTTTTTGTCACTCATATACTTTTGCATGTATGTTATTTCAAAATATATACTGTGGACACAAGGTACATGTCTACAATAAGTCAGGAAATATAGAGAAAGGTCTCTTGTATAACTCATAAAGTCAGTGAATAACTATTTTAGCTATGTGTGTAGTCCCATACATGCTCAATGTGTTTTATTAGTATGCTCATTCTACGTATTTTGTTATTGTGTTTCATTTATACATTATCTCTTGTGAATTTCATTGTTGCTTAGAAGTATTAAATTTTGAGCTATTAAACGTTGGTTTTATCATGTTATTATAATCAAATATATATTATTCTTTTATCTTGCAATCTACTCATTGAATACTTATTGTGGATGTATTATCATTTATGTTTATTTCTGAACTTTTATTGCTTTCGCCATGATTGTACCTTATGATAGTGTAGAAGAAAGTAGCTATTTTGCCATTATTATTCTTAATTACAATTGTGTTTTATGAATTTTGATAATATTCGAGATGGTTGTTTGTTTTATTCTGTGTTGGCCATCGCACTAGTAAAATTTTATTCACACTAAAGGAATTTCTATGATATGTTTAAAGTATAGTTACTAGTATTGTGTTCTTGTACTCTCGTTTTAGAATGTTTTTGAGTAGTTGAGTTTCAATTGTCCATAAATTAGGTATTCAGTTTTTTTTTTCTTTCGGTTTTGTCGATTTATGAATTTCTCTCTCCCTTCATGATGTACAACTCGGTATAAGTGTTGATTGATTAAGTGAAGTTAGTTTTGATTTCGTGTTTTTGGTTCATAATAATTTTTTTTGATGAAAATTCTTGGTCATATTATTTAGTATTGAGGTAGATAAGTCTTGTGTTCATTCTGTACTTATGAAATTGTTTTGAATACTTAGTGGGTTAGAGCATGAATTTTTTTTTTTATAAGTTGAATTTCATTATGTGAAGAGTGTTGATTACAATTGAGTTAAGATTGTTCGTGATATATTTGAATACTGATGCGAATTATTTCCGGAAGTTATGTTTAGCGAATTGTTAAAAAGGTACAGGAAATTTTTGTCATTATGGTTGTATTAGAATCTAGCGGGTTATGTGAATTATTACGGAAGTTATGTTTAACGAAGTGTTGGAAGAAGAGATACAGAGCATTGTTTAATGAGTTTGTGAATTAATATGATTATTCAGGTATTAGTTAAGTGATTTAGTAGAAATGATTGAGAATTAGAGTTTCAGTTGTCGAGTTAGTTCTGTTTTTGAGAGATAGTTATCTGTTTGTAGCGTTAGTTAATTGTTAGCGGATCGTATTGGTTATAAGGTTTTATGGCTATGTTGTTTGAGAGTCAGTATTCGAGTTGCCGATAGTCGATTTTGGTGAATTAGTTATAGTAATGGGAATTAATAAAGTTTTTTTTGTGTCTGGTGTTGATGACATGCGAATCGCTCTGTTCAGTGCACAATTATAGCACTCAAGGATTAGAGTGAAGTGTTTCGTTTTTTTTTCTCGCCTTCTAATTTTTTATATATAGACTTAAAATCCATTTTTATTAATAGCCACAATTTTAATAATCTCGTCTACTTTTAGTATTAAATTTTTTTGTTTCTTAACCTTGGGTTGCATCCTGATCACATGCATATTCATCGTTTTGTAATAAGGAAAATGCACGCCTAAGTTATACTATTCGTACGCAATTCTCATGGTGAATTTGTCATTCCTTTATGCTATTGATTTTGTTGTACGTTGTATTTCAAATGCATGCTTAATTTAATTAGTACTCAAGGCTCAGGGTGAATTTATGATTCCTTATGCTCATTGACTTTGATGTACGTTGCAATTTCTTATGTAATCATGCCATATTGTTATCATGTCGAATTTCGATGTTAGGTGATGCAATGTTGTGATGTTTTTCTGTTTTTTGCATTATACTCATAAATAATAATAATAACTTATCTAAACTTGTTCTCACAAATTGTTACAATCTCACACTGGAAAATAATTTTTTTTTAAATTCCTTAAAATGGTGGATATTTTTTTATGTACATTATTAGCTAATAATTTTCTTCATCATGTCGTTCTGCGATGATCAGTGAGAAGGAGGAGTTGGCATAATTATACAAAATATCTGTTTAACTTTCATGCCAGACATCGGAAATGTTGTTTTTACCCATTTTACTATGCATACATGTCGCGCCAAAATCTGTGTCACAATCAATTTTTTAAGTATTTACTTCTTGTATCTTTATATATATATCACTTGTTTTATTTATATTACACATTAATCATTGCTGTGTTATGTACACAATTATACTGTTACAATGTTTTCGTGAGTGCAATTCTTTTGTGTAAATTATGCGGTAGCCCAGATCTCATCTCAAAATTCGAATTTTATGAATTTTTTTTTCTTTACAAGACGTTCTATTGTACTACATTTGTTTGGCAGAAACGGAGGCAGGGGATGGTCGGTGTGGTATTCAAACGAAAGTCCCTGCCGGTCAAGAAGTTAGTGGGGAGGGAGAAAGTGAAATGGAAAATAATGAGTTCACGTGTTGTGTGTGTAGAACATTTCCGCACTTATTATAATCTCTTTTGGGAGTATTTTTTTCATTGAGGTCGAGCTGGAATGCAACTCACGGACAACAGGAAAGGAAAATTTTCCCCTTCGCCATGGCGTCAGGATGACAGGCCAGCCACATTCATCAGGTTCGGGAGCTGTCACGATTTACGACCTCCAACACGAGGGAGCAGAGGAGACAAACGTTTAAAGGTTCCTACAATGCCGCGAAGTCAATAAGAGAATTCAACAATATGCTACCCATTACGGCGGCTACATTCTTCCAGCGTGGTGTTTTCCACCCCTCTTCAATTCGTCAAACGGCAGGACAATTGTCGTTATTTCTTCACCTTCACAACAGAAAGGGGTACTTCCGAGTTTTCCTACTGCACTTGGCACTAAAAGGCTCAATCGTCGGGATCAAGGATTCCCCCTCCAGTTTTTTTCCCCTCTCCTGCAGTTGTTTTTCCAAGATTTCATCGTGTCAAGAAGATCCATTTCCGGCTCGCTGTTGGACTATTACTATTGTCATTTAATCACTCCCATTTCAGTTTTGTATGTCTACTGCAAAATATGTGTTAATTTTTTTTCTCTCTTTCCAGGTGTTTGTGAGTCTGAAAGGGGGGAGGAGTGATGGGTGGCTTGGAGGCTGGAAGGCTTAGATGCTGATCGGGTTTGAAGATGGTCCCTAAGACACATGCAATTTGTGTATTCCCCTTGTAACTTGTTGACAGGATGTTGTCGCATTCCTTAGTTGGGGGGGGGGTCCCAACGGCCGGTCAGCAAAGTTGAATGGACTCATAATTTGGAAGAGTCTCCGTGAAATTTGTAACTTTGCGCTTGGTTCCTGACCAATGGCTAGGCGGGACCAAAGGGCGTGCGGATGAAAAAGGGGGTAATTTGCCCCCACTTAAAAGGAGGAACCGGGACATTTCTCGGCAGATTTAGAGAGAGATTTTACAGATTAGCAGAAGACAGATTACCATGATTTCAGATTAAGAGAGTTAAATTTAGGCCGTCCAAGTACCACCCAGCTCCATGCCTCCGTTTCAGATAAGTGGAATGTTGTAGTATTCTTATTCTTAAAATTTAATAGTGTATTTATTTTAACCTAGTAATGTTTTAAAAGTAATAAACGAATTTGATCTAATTAAATCTGAATTATTCATTTAATCTCATTGTTTTTTAATTGAGTTTAAAGTACTAACCACTAATATGATGCAGACATAAGTTAAATTAATCGAACCTGCGTAAGTCATAATATGTTAAATTAATGAAGTAATAGTAGCGCTGCATCACTTCCTTTCATATAATGCCGCACATACTGTTGCGATAATATGTATAGTACTGTTTATATAACTTATATAACGCCGTATACTATGTAAGGCCAGGAAAACTTATGTCTGAGAGCCTCTTACTTGTCTTAGAATTCTCTAAATAAAAAAAAATGAGGCAGTTCGCACTTTTTCACAATTAATGTTTTTATATTTTCTCGTAATCTCTATCTCTTAGTTGTCATCACTAAAATAAATCAAAATATTACCAACTTTTTAGCCAATTAACATCTTTGAAATTTCATATTTTAATTCTTTTGACACATTTTGCACTTAAATGCTCTTTCTACTGAATAAAAAATAGCACGTTTCGTTTCTTTTTATCTTCGATCTCCTACAGAAGAATAATCTCTCTGCCTCCCTCAATTATTTCCGCTTGCCCTTTTCTTGTTCACTCGCTGGAGTTGAGTGGAAGCGGGGGGGGGGCTACATGACAGTAATATATATATAAAGATAATGAATCTTCACAGAAAAATGTGCGTAGAGAACTTTTAATTATAAAAAAAACACGATAGTAAAAAGTTTTCATATCAAGCAAAGCGAGAGTCCCTGATCCGAACGCGATTTCCGACTATAGCCGGGAAAACCGAATTAACATAACTCACCCAAACCTAACGCTACCCTTTTCAACAAAACGTGCCTAAAGAAGCTATCACTTCAAAATGCCTTAGTGTTTTAAGAACATAATCATCATGAAAAATAAAAGGTAAAAAAAATTAGGTAAATAAAGTATAGCTTATTTGGCTGTGATGAAGAATGTTTGTAAAAAAAGGTGCAGATGTCGCGTGTTCTCGTTTCGGGTTTAGCTTCAACATATTGTTAAAAATTTTAATATGGCTAAATAATGTAGCTAGAGCTACAATTTTTTTCACTTATTAAAAAAAAGTCATGCAATTAAAAT
Organism: Trichonephila clavata; assembly: GCA_019973975.1. Lineage (NCBI taxonomy): Eukaryota > Metazoa > Arthropoda > Arachnida > Araneae > Nephilidae > Trichonephila > Trichonephila clavata. The sequence continues at coordinate 10,940 of BMAO01006599.1, forward strand.
GAGGAAGTAAAAATATATTCGATATTATGGTTATTTTCATTGTGGTAGTGTCCCCAAAAGGTGTCTGACCAACCGTTAGGAACCGTGATTTTGAGGAAACGCATAAATGAATTTTTTGACATTTGGAGTCAATTAATTTAGAATATACGCATAAAATTTTATTAAGAATATTATTGCAAAAAATAGCATTTTGGTGTAATTTTTGGCAATAAATAAATAAATAAATGACATACATTCATACCATTCATTTTTATGGAAATTTTTTCTTTAATAATTATCTTATTTTGCCTATGTATACTTAGGACTCCTATGCAGGGGATGAATTAAAATTTTTGAAAAATTCACAATTAAAATAATTACGGGTTATTTTGTTAATACTTCTCTGTTCTGATATAATAAAATATGAACAAATCCAATTCTAAATTAATTTTTCAAAATTTTTTGCTCTACCTCGGTATAGATGTCCTAGCAATACATAAGCTAAGCATTATTATTATAAAAATATTTTTCATAAAGAAATGTTTCGAAAATATATCATTCTTCCTTCCTTTTTTTGACAAAAAATACTGCATTTCAGTTATATTCTCTTATGATAATATATGGAAATAAATTATATATGTATACTGTAATTAAATTCTGACACTAAATATAAAAAAAATTATCCATTAAATTTTTTTTTCAAAATCATGGTTCAGAACGCATAGTAGGTCACCTTATGCCTCTTTTATATTATACACTCCTGGCCACCGTAAATGCAACACCAAGAAAGACAAGAGATATCACAACAAAATTTATTTTGTAGAAAACATGTTGACCAAGTATCAAATGATTAAATTTATTGACTTCTGTGAAGTGTGGTTCCTGCCAGAATCAGTAGCGGGAGTAGCTGTCATTATTGGAGATCACCGCTGCCACACGCCTTGGCATTGATTCAAAGAGACTTTGGATGTGTTCTTGGGGTACATCAGACAAAGCAGCTTCCACACGTTGCCTAAGCTGATCTGGTGTGGTAGCTGGGGGTGTAATCAGGGTCAATCGTTGAGCAACCATGGACCACATGTTTTCTATCAGCGAAAGATCCGGAGAGCGAGCCGGACTGGAAAGCAATTCAATCTGGTGATTGACGAAGAACATTTGGACAATGCGTGCCACGTGTGGTAGCGCATTATCCTGTTGAAATATGACTGTGGCCAAGCCCTGAAGGTAAGGAAGGACAACTGGCTCCAACACCTCGGAGATGTAGCGCTGGCTGTTTAAAGTACCGACAATGCGTACTAGAGGAGTGCGAGAGTGATATCCAATACCGCCCCATATCATAATACCCGGTGCAGGACCAGTGTGGTGGTGCATAACGCAGCTGTTCAGCATCCTCTCTCCACGGTGTCTCCAGACTCGAATCCGACCATCTTGGTGTTGCAGACAGATGCGTGACTCGTCAGTAAAGACAACTTCATTCCATTCTGCCGCCCACATCCTTCTTTCATCGCACCATTGGCGTCGAAGACGTCTGTGGTTCTGCATCAAGGGTAGAACAAGCAATGGACGTCTTGCGGACAGACTACTCTTCTGTAAACGGCGTCGAATGGTACGCGCAGACACTGAATGATGCGTTACAGACTCAATGTGCTGTGCTATGGTTCGTGATGTGACTGAGCGATCCGTCACTGCCATGCGCACAATTTGCCTATCCTCACGTGAAGTGGTGCACCACGATCGACCACGTCGGTCCGTCGTACCCTCCTGCATCCAACGATCACATATCCGCATTGCAGTTGTTTGGTTTCGTCCAACACGACTACCGATTTCCCTGAAAGATAATCCACAATCTCGGTAGGCCACTCTATCCTTCCTCTGTCGAACTCGGATACTTGATCAAAAGCGGATCGCTGTTTTCTACGAGACATAACTGATCATTTTTTGAAAAAACCGCAAGAAAAACACAATTGCCGAACTTGAAATCGTTGAAATCTCCAAGCCTTAAATAGTGCTTTGAGTGTGCGCCACAGGCGTGCGTGATGTGTGTCTGCGCTGAAATTCTAATCATTTGCATATCTCACCTCCGCTAATGCATGTTGTAAATTTCATGTTATTTGCTAGCTTCGTTTCAGAGTGTTGAATTTACATGTATATGTATATATATATATGTACATATACATCACCTTGACAATAGCAATCCAAGTGAAAGATGAAAATTCTAACAACTATATACAACTTCTGACAATAAAGTTCAGTGAATGAAGCCATAACTGCCGATCTGGCAACACTTGCGAAACAAAACGTCGCACATGTGTAGAGGCAGGTGTTGGTCCCATCTTCTCCCCCCCCCCCCGTTGTTTAGTTGAGCGTCGTTCGTGTTCCATGTAAGTCTCGTTTTACAAAGGGCTTGCTAAGTGCGTTGGTTCTTAACAGAGAACAGAACAAAAGATAACTTGAAAGTTTTGTTTTAAGTTTGGCAAGACACTGAAAAAAAACTCATGCGATGCTGGTACGTGTTTATGAAGATCAAAAACTGTCTATGAAAAGTGTATACGAGTGGTTCGCCCGTTTTCGGGAAGGTCGGTACAGTGTTTTTGGCAATCCCCGTTGTAGACGACCGGCGACCTCCTTCAGTGATGAAGAAATTGAGAAAGTGAATGTCACTTTTTTGATTGCCAAAGCATTACCTACAAAGAATTTCTACCTGAGGGAACGACGATGAATGCCACACGGTACATTGAAGTTTTGAACCGTTTCATGCAATATCTACGACCCCAGTATGCACAAGGTTCATGCGTTTTTGGTTGCGACAATGCTCGCCCTTAAACAGCCGATATCGCCCAACAGTTCCTATCAAAAATTAGGGTGGAGCAAAGTGAACACCCTCCATATCGCCAGATCTAATTTCTTCTGACTTCTTCCTATTCCCACGATTCAAACTCACTTTGAAAGAAAAGAGATTTGACGATATTCCTGACATCCAACAAAACGTTAAGAGACTTTTGAACTCCATCCCAAATGAAGACTTCTTGCAAAGTTTCCAGAACATGTATAACAGAGTCATCGGAGGGGGACTATTTCGAAGAACAATTAGGTAGCTTTCATAAATATTTCATTTAAGTTAATGTTACAGGACTATTCACACCTAACGTTATTGTCAAATGCTGTATGTATATATATATTACAAATTTGGCTTCATTCTTTGGTTTAATTTGGTAGTTGCGATTCCAAGGGTTTTAAGTATTTAAATTAATTTTCATAGGGAACTTTCTCTTCTGCTATTTTCTAATAAAGTCGAAATTTAAAATCTGATCTTTTTACAACACACAATAACTCAAGGTGAGCACTATGACGATAACGATTGGCGAAACATCTCCATCTAAGATCAAGAAGCTTCTAACTTTTCTCAGTTCCAAAATTTATACAAAATTTTTTCAATTATGATTGATTTAGTTTGTAAAAAAAACGTAGATATTGCCTGAAATGTTCATTTTCAATGAAGATCCTAAACAATATTTTTGCTGTGAATCAATATTTCACGACAAATCCTGAATAGATAAAGGATTCAAGACATTTCTTTATTTCTGATCTCTTCGAATGCATTCTTCTTTTCTCAGCTTCTACGAAGACAAACAGGGAATGAATGAGAAAAGCAAATGTTTGTCCAGTAAAACTGGAGAAGCAAGTCAGAGATTGATTCTGACGACATTTAAAGAGATACAACAGAAAAACCGGGTTTCGGTGGAGACAAAGAAAATGATGGAAAGAGAAAGTTATCCAAAGAAACACTAAAAAAGTTTGATTGCTTCCCAAACAGTCTAAGAGTTTTTGTTTGAGAATCACGTACAAAAAGAACACTTCAAAATGGTAAAACATATACACCGCCGAATCTCCAGTGGATAGAAGGATAAACATCCGCGTTTTTTTTACTGACATTCAATTATATAAGAAATAGAATTTAAATTAAATTCTTTTGTTATAAATTCCTATGAAAAAAAAATCTAATTCTGGACACTTAAAAGAATGATCAAAATAAAACATTACTATCTGAATGTTTTCTGAAACTATTTTAGAAAGAACTGAATGAAAAATAGTTAAATATAATACAATTGAGCAAAGTGTGAAGGTAAAAGTAACATTATGACCTTCCTTCATTGATGAGTTTTTCTTCGTTTCCGTTACAAAGCACTTCCTCCATAGGCGTGCTTTTAAATAAAAGCGTGCCTTGGAGGAAGCGCTCCCCCCCCCCAGAAACATGAGTTTAGTATAATTATTGTTATTTAACCCTGGTCAAGTAATCAAAATAGTAAATTGCAAGTAATAAGGGATAATATATAATAAATAATTAGTTAATCAAAGTAATTAGTACTATAGATAAAACTTTTTAAGGAATGCAAGAAAAAACAAGATATCAATCATTGGCATGGCCAAGTAATTTTAGCGCGTTTTTCACATGTTTGTATTTTACAATAATGCAACTAATGAACTTTTTACTAACAGAAAGTAGTGTGTGTGTGTACTGTACCACTCCTCTAAATGTACTACTATTGAGCTGAAAAGAAATATGCAGGTAGATTCTTTTAAAAAAAAACTTTTTGCAAACAATAAATTTACTAGGTAAAATTTGAGAAAATTTTGTTATAAACTAGCGAAATTCAGGAAAATTTGCAGGAAAATTCGGGAAAACTATGGGAAAATTTAAATATGATTCGGCTCATCTAGGGCACAAATGCGACCCAATTCCGAAAATCCGAGGTCAATTGGTTGCTTATTGGCTAAGAAATAGGTACGACAAAATAGGGAACGAAGACGAAGACAAAATTTGCGTCCTAATAGCCCATTTGTTCCAATACGTGAAAAACGCGCTAAAAATTACATAATATACAGATTACTATTGTCACTTGATATCTCATTAACCTTTGGCTTTCGAAAGCCTGAAACTGATGCCATTTCATGCAGCTAAAAATGAAGTCATAACTTTCATGAAATATAGTATTCGAATCTCTATCATTCACTCTAGCGCTGACATCTATTAAAAGAAAAAATTACTTTAGAACGCTAAACAAGCGTTTGTAACTTCGAAACAGTGCGAATCCGTATGGACGCGTGCTACGCGTCCGTAAAACTGAAGAATAGATTGAGATGAACGCACTCAGCGTTTACCTAACGGCTAAAGGGTTAAGTTAAAAGTTGCAAACCGCAGACGATTTGAGTTGAGCTACCACAGAGAGGTTGCCATTAGATTTACACTCATGTCCATAAATTAAGGATAATGAAGTTCAGGCAAAGAAAGAGACAGAATCAAGACAAATTTGACTTATTTGTAAAGTCTATTTATTAAACAAAAGGTAAAGAGCAAAAAAGATGCTATATAATTGACATAATTAATAAAAATTGCGATTTTTACTCCCTGGAGCAAATTTTAAAAAAGAACCTTTTACAAAAAACAGTATAACATGGTTAGTATGATTGTTAATACGGAGTATGTCTCCCGGACGATGCGATACAGGCCTTACAACGCCTACGCATGCTGTGTATCAAATTATCAATCTGATCTTGGGGAATATTACTCCACTCATCAAGCAATGCCCTCCGAAGTTCCGGTAGACAGGTGGGAGGGGGTTGACGGGCTGCAATTCATCGGCCAAGCATATTCCACACATGCTCTACTGGATTCAAGTCCAGTGAGTATGCTGGCCAATCCATACGGGTGATATCCTCCGATTGAAGGCATTTGTCTACAATGTTTGCACGGTGAGAACGGGCGTTGTCATCCAAAAACAGAAATTCAGCCCCCATGGCACCCCGAAACAAACTTACATGTTGTTCCAGAATGACATCCCGATAGATGTGGCATGTCATCGTTACACTCTGAACATGCAGGTCAGTTCTGGAACCAAGAATAATTCCTCCCCAAACGAGCCATCCTGCACCACCGTAACGGTGTCGTTTAATGGTGTTCTCTTGGTGGTAACGGGTAACCTGGCGCTCTCCCTAGGAAAGTCCGGCGAGAATCAGACTGCAAACTAAACCTGAACTCGTCGGAAAACATCACACAAGACCACTGTTGCGGTGTCCACAATGCATGCTCTCTACTCCAGGTTAATCGCAGGCGACAGTGAGTTGCGGTAAGGGGAACACACATCTGACAGGCCTACGAGCATATAGACCAATGTGCCCTAAGCGTCTGTACACGGTCTGCCTTGAAACTGTCGTACCGGTAGCTGAAGAGAGCTGACGAGATAGGTCTGATGCTGTGCTCCGTCTGTTTCTTTTAGCAGTAACTGCCAAATACCGGTCCTCATTCGGCGTTGTAACTCGGAGGCGACCTGCGCTGTAACATCTACTCACATTACCATCATCTTGTAATCGTTGCCAAAGCCTGGAGATGTCACTCTGGGCGATTCCCTCGGATACTTCTAGCTGGGTACGTCTATATTACAGTCGTCCGATAATTCTACCACGTAAAAAATCATCCAAATGCTTCCTTTGTGCCATAACTATGCGGTTATTTCACTGAAAGGCTTTTAAAGCACTTGTGAACAATTTTACTTCTTTACCACGATTCCTTATCAACCCTTCTCTTACACTCTCGTCATTGTGACGTACTATCCGCGCCCTCTGGAGGTTTCCTGTAATTTGCATATTCTTCATCAAGATGTGTGTGATAATTCTACAGTTGAAATTTTTATTTTAGAGTTCAATTTCTGTGTGATTCTAAATTATCCTTAATTTATGAACATGAGTG
>BMAO01006600.1:0-20712 GCA_019973975.1 Trichonephila clavata
TTTCCCCAGGATGTCCAGGAAATAAGAGAGTCGATATTAAGGAAGATGGGACGTGTGTGAATATGCAAGATGATTACAGTTGCATGATCAAACGAGGAACCAAAGTTGGAAAGTGAGTTTGGAGAAGCATCAGGGAAAAGAAAAAGGTTTCAACAGAAAAAAAGAGCTTACATAAAATTGTGAGTATATGTATGAAAAAAAAGCTTAATTAATTATGGGTAAAGTTTAATTAATTAATATGCATGTAGCTCACTTAGTATAAAATAGTAATTTTTAAAAAAATTTCTATATGTGTTTTCTTTTCCAGTCCTCTCTTGTTTTATTATAAAACTGTTCATGATGGGAAAAAAGACGGTCATTTTTCAATTCCTACTATTAGCTCACTCTTTCTCTATATTGTTCAAATTTTCAATCGTTAATAAAATACATTTTAAAGCACTCAATTGAGATGAAATTTTATATACACGCTTATTTTAAATGACAATACAGTAATTTAATTATAATTAATAAAAATTAATTGATTAAAACTGATTATTCAAAGAATTACAAATACACCCACGTTGACATCCTTTTTGGCGACTTAGCGACCATTTTGGCAACTTATGTCAAAATTTGAAAAGTTTTTTCTCACAGATTTTAAAGCACTCATTTGAGCTGAAATTTTCTATACACTATTGTTTTGGGTAACAATACGATAATTTAAATAATTTAATTATAATTAATTAAAATTATTGACTGAAATTAATTATTTAAAGAATTATAGGTACAGCCACGTTGGCTTAATTTTTAGCGACTTGGGTCAAAACTTTAAAAGATTTTTTTTCCTCACGTTTCAAAGCTGAACAGGTGAACTGAAACTTTATATACACTATTGTTTTGGATGACAAAATGCGATACTTTAATGATAATTAATAAAAATAATTGCCCCTTAATGTTGTGATTCTGTCATATGTATGTACATATTTATATTAAGTGTAACTATTTAATAAAAAGTAACTAAAATAATTTATTTTTGTTGATCTAAGTAGGAATTGACTTAAATTTTTTTATATTGCTTGTTTTGAGTCTCAGCACTCTTTTAAACTCATTATTCAGCAAAAATATATGCAGCAGATTTTTTTCTCAGATCTGCGTATTTATAGTGTTTCTCCAAAAAAGTAATAAATGGACAGTTCTGAAAGCAATTTCTTTTTTTTTCTGAAGACCTGTATTCTGTGCTAAAAATACATATTAAATCTTCGTTAATCCTTTTAAGTAGCTGAGGTAAAAAAGGATATGAAAACTGAGTTTGCTTAAGTTGACTTAAAAAAGATGTGAGCATTGGGAAACATCTATTTATTCAATTTTCTTTTTTAATTGACTATAAAGAGGATTACAATCTGTTTCTCAAAAACAACTGCTTAGAATAATTTAATATTTCACACATTTAAAAGTCTAAATCTGGAGTTCGCTTGGACAGCATTTGGAGTTGTTCTTCTGAAATTAGTTCAGCTTACAATTTTATTATCTTTTAGACTGTGCCCAAGAAAATCCTTAATAAATTCTAAACTGGAAGATACACAGCCCATTTCAGCTCTTTACATATTTCCATAAGCAACTTAGAAGAAAAAATAAACATAATCTTACTGGAAAAAGTTAAATCGTTAAAATCTAATTTCACTTACAAAATGAAATTGCTATAAATTCCCAACTGGTTGCTATGAATAATTGACAATGACAGGCTTAAGCACAAAAGATTATTTCAAAGAAAAATGTATCCGCAAATGTAAAATTGTGAATTAATTAATCAATCATGAAAATGATTTTTTTGAAGTGTGTAATAATATTTCTATTAAGGTATCCGACTACTTTTGACAACTTTAAAAAAATGGAGATATGGGAATTTTTTTTTCGTTTTGGTTTTTAGATTTATTTAGTACATTTTAAGAAAAATATGGTAAAATTAAGAAGAGAAAAGCAAATTATTATTACTAAAATGGGAAAAATTCGTAAAAATTTACAAAAAATAACATAAACGGGGCCCATTTTGTAACAAAAGTTTATGAACAAATTTTCAATTCTGATGTGTTGCTATGTTATTCATTTTTGAAATGACTTTCAGGAAAAGAGATATTTTAATTTTTACAAAAACTAGAGCACTTTATCTTGGTTATTATATGAAACTGCTTTAAAAAACAGTGATTATATTCATATAAGGGACTGTAAATTTTGTAAAAAACAGTGATTGATAAATCTGATCGTCAAAACATTTCTACTATTAAACAGAACATACACAAAAATTTCACAGTTAAATATTTTCAAAACTTTTTGAGCAATCGCTGTCCCCGTTTGAGCATTTTCAAAAAAAATCACATTTCAAGTAAAACATTTAAGTAAGTTTAAGTAAGTATGACATCTTGCTTAAAGTAATGGCATCTGCTTTTACTAAAAACACTTGTAGTTCTTGTTGTAGTTAACGGAAAATAATAAATTTGGTATTTTTATAAAGCCAATAAAATGGCCTATAAAATAAAATCATAAAAAATTTTTCTCAATTGTTGGCAAAATTCACAATTTTAGGGTAGTCTGATACCTTAATCACACTAACAAAAATGATTCCAAAGAGTTTCAGTACATAATCAATATTTACAACATCGTTTCCTTGATACATTTTAATGTTTTGAAATAGAACATTTTTTAAAAAATTGTTACCTTATTTATACAATATCTAGAGATTAACACAAAATGATCAAATTGCAAATTTCGCTAGAATTTTTGAATTAAATTGTTTTAAAAAAATGTTTTTTAATTTTTTTCTTATTTTTAAAATTTTTTTGTGTGGATTTGGTAATTAATACAAAACATTCCATTTCGTCCAGTTGTAGATTTTTCTCTTTTTGTTCAAAAATCATTGAATTTATGAACAATTAACGCAATAGCCTTTATAAAGCACAAAGTGTTTATCATGAAACTGTTTCCATAGGGTACATTTAATTATTTCTTTCTATGCAATACATTTTGTTAGTGATTCAAATATCCGTTTCATAAGCAATTCCTAAGAAAGTGGCTCAGTTGTTGATCCACATTTAATGTGCCAGGTGAACATACTGTTAAACGTAATTCTTCAATCGAGAGAAAGGCACTTTTGTTCTAGATTTATTGAACAATATTCACTTTTAAAAAAATTATAGACGAAGGGACTAGTGTTACTATGGATTACATAAATATGAAACAAACAAAAAATTTAAGATACTCTCTCTGTAAGATCAATATTTCGGTATTAAATATAATTTCTATATTTAATAAAAGGATATAAAGTGAAAATCGTTTAACACGAAACTGAATAGGTAGAAGTACTTTTTCGTGTTAAAGGATTTTGAAAAAATAAAAAAAAACAACATATGTTCAACAAAATAGGATTTATAAGTTTATTAGAGCACATTTTATTTACATAAATGTGTATATATGCAGGTATTCAATAAAAATCAATGAAACAAAAACATTGCCAAGAAATTAAAGAAATTTAATACAAAATTTTCTCAATTTTTTTTGGAAAATTAAACATTTATGAAGGTTTTAGAAAATAATCTGATATTTTTCTTTGCATTGCCATTTTTAGTGCAGAATTGTCCACAGATTGTTCGATATCGTCCATTTGTGTTTTTCATTTCACCAATGAAATTAGCATCTGAATAACTGCTCGCACTCTTTTTCATGATGTTTCTCAATTCGGATGTTTTTATGTAGTACTATTTGTAGGGGTGGAGCAGGAATGTTGCTTAGATAAATAAAATTGGTTTTTGTCACAGGCTAAGTGTATTTCGAAGCCAAGTTGGCCTCCTTTCTAAGAAAACATGTGAAAACCACATTTCTTTCATTTCACACCCCTCTGAAATCTCGTCTGCGTGGCTGGTAATTTCTGTTTTTTGTTCATTCTCAGAAGGGAAATCTTTTCGTGTTATTGGTTGTTTCGTGTTAAGAGAAAAAAATGTATGAAAATACATAGAAATTTGTCGGGACCGTTATATCACTTCGTGTTAACCGATATTTCGTTTTAAGCGTTTTTGTGTTAAGCGAATTTTACTGTAAAAGCATTACAGGTTAATCATGAACTATACGTTTCGCATTGCTTTCATCGTAGGTTCTCAACGTGGGTGGTAATGCCCCTTGTGGGCGTTTGAAGCTTTCAGGGGGTCAGTAAAAGACCCAGAGAAAATTAGGGGGCGTTGAGATGGCACGGAGGGGCTTGTGTGGGCAGATTTACAAAATATATTCTAAACAAGACTTAAAAAACACGCTAATTATGTACCAAAAAAATTAAACTTTAATTCTGTTTACCTTATGTTGATTATACGTATTTAAATCATTTTTATATCCGTGTACGGAACTCGCATATTTCGGTAGTTCGGGAAGTGGTCGATGAACTTAAAGGTTACATTACATCCAGACCTTCATTAAATTGAGTGATATAGTGCATTTTAATTCCTTTAGTGCACGTGTCGTCTTTATCTGTGAACATTAGGAAAAATGTTTCGTCCACTGCATTTCATTACGTATATTATGCAAGAAACATAATTAAATATATTAACCAGGAATTAACGTGCCATTCTTTAAAGGCTGAAACTGTCAATTCATGTTTATTTTGAAAGAAATAGCTTATTGTGAATTTTTCGTTTCATTAAAACCCCTGCCTGTGTCTTTATAACAGGCAAGCTAAAACTTTTTTATTCCACTCTTTTAAATGAAGAAGAAATTTAGTAGCGCGCGTTTCAATTCCAACAATATCCTGTTTGTGACTGAAATATATATTACACATTTAAATATATTTGGGGCAATAACTATTTCAGATTCGCAAGGAAAAAAATTGGGGCTTTAGAAAAAAATTAAACTAAAAAATATATACTATTAGTAATAGAATATTTTTTTAAAACTTAACTCTTGTTTTCACCATGTATTATGTACACTTTTATTTCTCTAGTGTGGGAGGGGGACGGTATCAAAATATTCACTAGAAAAGGGGGCGCCAGTTCAAAAAAGGTTGGGAACATATGGCATAAATTTTAGTGAAAATTAATGTGTTTTTTTTAATAGTTTTTAATTTCGGATTTTTTTTTTTTTTTTTTGAATTTTGAAGTTTTCAGATGGTGAAAATTTTTCTGCAATAATCTGCTTTGCGTGTTTTTCTGAAATATTGCATTTCTTTTTTTGCATGATTATTTCTTGTATTAGGCTCTTTTCGGGGGAGGGGATAGGGATGACTTCCAAAAATCATGATAAAACTATTTATGTTCAATTTCATAAGAAAGAAGACAGATTTTTCAAGAATTAAAAAAGTAGATATTGATCTGATATAACGCCATATAAAACAAATACTTTAACAGTAGAATTCGCGTGGCAAACAATATTTAAACAACGATATGGTGAAACAATATAGCCATGCAAAAGTGTAAATAACATTTTAATCTTAAAATGATGAGAATTTTCTTTATTGATATATATTTCTTTATTGGAAAGATTTTTATCCTGTGGTATTATATATTATCTTCCTCTTTCCAATTTATTTTTGATTATTTAAATATTTTTAAACATTTTTAAAAATAAAGCTGTATTTTTTTTAACCCCTTTTTGACAAAATTATGCTCAAACCTTTGGGAATAATATATGTTCAAAATGTTGACCTGTATGTTCCTACGTCTTAAAATGAAAAATAAGTTTTATATAATATGTCTACATATTATAACCCTATTAATTTTAGCCGCATTATTAATACACATAAGCATTTATATATCCTGCTAAAATTATCGTTATAAATTTTTGTTGCATTTTCACATTTTGATTAAATTTTTGATAATTTAGCAAAATGATAAAATTTTGCAACTTCTGTTATCTACTATCATTTTATCTGAAATTTAAATTAAAGGAGTTGTATAATCGTGATTATATAACTCATAGCCAAAGTGTGGCTTTGAAATAAAGTACAGTAAAATACATTTAACGCGAAAACGCTTAAGACGAAACTTCGATTAACACGAAAAAACACAACCGTCTCAACAAACTGCTACGTATTTTCATGCATTTTTCTCTTAACACGAAACGAAAATCGCTTAATTCGAGAGAAAAAAATTTCTGCGAATGAACGCTAAATAAAATGTTTGAGGAAGTTTCTGTATTATTGAAACGTCCTATGTATCATTGGAAGAATTCGGCGAGTAGACGATGATAATGTGTGTATTGCCTCAATTATAGGAGACAAAGACATTTTGGAGTCTGCTCGAAGCTCACAAAATATCATTGATGTAAATTCGGACGGCGAAAATGAGATGAATGGTGTAGCTCCTCCTCACAAGTCATCCGAAAAGAGGAACATCATGAAAAGTATGCACAGTTATTTAGACGTACATTCTCCAAAGGTGAAATAAATAACAAAATGGACGACACGAAGCAATTTGTTGACAATTTGATGCTAAAACAGACAGTGAAACAGACAATGCGAAGAAAAATATCAGATTATTTTCCCAAAGCTCAATAAATATTTGTTTTTCAAAAAACTTGAAATTTTTTTATTAAATTTCATTAAGTTCTTGTGAATGTTTTTGTTTCATAGATTTTTATTAAATACATGCATAAAAACACATAAATGTACTCTAATAAACTTAATTTTGTTGAATTTTTTTTTTTTTTTTTGCACAATATCTTTTAACATGAAAAAATATTTCAGTCTTCTCACTTTCGTGATAAGCGATTTTCACTATATTGTCCAAATGTTTTAAATTACTCGATTTTCAATTGCCCTATGATAGAACAAATAAAATTTGTCTAGAAAATTTTTTATAACCATAAAAAACTGTGTTAGTTTTGGTCATAAAATCTCTCTTAAACTTTTTTTTTTTTGCGTGATAAATCGCACGTTTTTTACAGAACTGGTACGCAATATTTTGCAAGAGTTAGGTAGCAGTAAAGTGTTATCCCACATATTTTTTTTTATCTGTGAAGCTTTATGCTTCTAAAAGTTATTGCAAACAGCTTTTGAAGGTTCATTAATTGATGATAGTGATAAATCACGCGTCAAATAATTTCGAAACTTTTCCTTTCAATAGAAATACGAAACATTCAGGTAGAAAATTTGCATTTAAATGGTGAATAAAACAAAGAATATTATTTTTTTAGTTTTAAAAATAAGAGTTTTTGAATTGTGCCTCATTTATCCGTTACAGGTGTCTAAAAATGTAAATTTGATATATTTATATATTTTCTGTTGTTTTAATGTGTGTGCGCGGGAACAAAGCGTACTGAATTATTTATGGAGATCTAAACTCATATTGATATTTACCTTTTTTTCATTTGTATTAGCGACAAAAAGTTAATTACCGTAAAATTAGCAGGGTGACTTGTTGGAGCACATAGTCCTTTACGGGCTCTAATCTCCTGTCTGGGATTTTAAGATGACTGTAATGAGTTCAATTACTGCCCAGTGTAAATTAAGATTATTGATATGAAAAAATTTACATTTAAAAAATATTAAAAAAATAAATACTTTCCAAATGTGAAAAAATTAAATGAAAATAAAAAGCTCTCGAAAGAGCTCCAAAACATGAGAAAAAGTTAATCTGAAAGTGGGTGGAGCTATCCTAGCCAATCTGGGAGCAGCAAGCGACCGAAGTTCAGTAAGTGAGAAAATTATCATAAAAGAGAGAGATTTTAACTAAAAGTGAAAGGCTGTGATCCTATTGGCCGATACAGGAATTCGGCTAATGGGTACCTTAAAATCCGATGTAAAATGGACAGCTTTAAAAAGTAAAGATGAGCATAGAAAAAAATTAGACTTCTACATAGATAGAAACACTATTTCTTTTTAAGAAATGACATTCCTTATGAACTTAAAGGGTTGTTTTTCTAAAACTTGGAATAATACCTCGAATAAATGACTTCGAAACAAGAGAATTGAGCACGTACATTTCAGAATGTTTTGTAAAGAAGGGGGTGCGCGTTATACGCCGTATTTTACGACATTTATCGAAAACATTTTTTTTATTCAATTTAGGAATTTGATTTTAAAAATTTTTGATTTCTGAGGGTAAAACTAAGTAAACCTGAGCAAATTAAGAAAATAAAAAGTGATAAACTAATATGATAAGGATTGAAATTTAAGAAAATTTTCTTTTATGTAAGTTGTCATGTTGCAATGGCAAGTTTTGAAACGAATTTCTAAAAATAGTTGTCAAGGAATAATAGTTCGTTCATTTACTTTAAAAAGCATCGACCAAAAAACTGAAATTTGCTTCTTTTCTTTAGAGAACCTTCTTCAATTTAAAGAAATAAATGATTTTCGCCCCAGCTTTAATTCTTTTACTTAGAACAAAAATTATTTTTAATACGGAACCAATGATCTTCTAATAAACACTCTTTTGTTTATCGATTAATAAAGTTATAATAACCTTATTAGAGTTTTCAAAGGATTCTAATCAAACTTCTTTTCATCTAAATACATACGTAGGAGAAAAGCAATGAACTCATCACGAGATCTCCGGACTCAGAATTGAAATTTGGCAGGCCAATTTCTTTCGGTGAGTAGATTCGCTAAGAATGCGTTTTACGAAAATCGACTTCCAAGGGGGATTGCAGGGGTGTTACAGAAAAAAAAAATTCCGTTTTTAATCTACTACACATCTAAGCTTGAAATTTGGCAAACGTTTCTTCTACTGAGTAAAAATCCCTTCAGAATGGGTTTTGTGAAAATCGATTCCCATAAGGAGGTGTTATACACTCACTTCCAAAAGTTAAGCACGGAGAGGAAAATGCTAATTTCCGGAAACCAATCAGAATTGAAGAGGATGCAATTCGCTGCAGAAGTATGCAAATATGGAAGAGATATGGAAGTATGCAAATATGTTAGGTAACAGCCAATCGTACTTTCATGTCAAGAAATATGCAAAAAGGGCAGTCTTATAAGAAGCCAGCTTTATGAAGGGTTACAGAAGTTGATTGTAAGTGCTGATAGAAGGTGTTTAAAACTTTCGTACAATTTTTTTCAAGACATACGTGTTTCTATGACTTCCAGAAAACGAATGGAAGATTCTGAGCGCTGGCGTGCTGTGGGGCGCATTGAAGCAGGACAGTCGATCACAGATGTTGCTCTTTTCTTCGGCGTTCATCATTCTGTAATTTCACGTTTATGGAAACAATTCCAAACCACACAGATAGTTGTCCGAAGGCACATAGGTGTCACCCAAGGGTAACAACCCCGCGGAAGATCGATATATTGCTATTGTAGCCAAGCGGAATCAGCACAGCGACCTCCACACGTGTGACATCTATGGTTACAGCGTCCATTGGTAAGGCTATATCTGCAGCTACTGTACGCCGAAGATTACATATGAATGGACTGTATGCCCGGGTACTAGAGTTTGTGTTCCTCTATCCGTCCAATCAAGAGAAGCACGATTAAAGTGGTACCGGGAACATGTCAATTGGTGAGTGAGTGATTTTGGGGTTTATTGGCGCAAGAGCCGATTTCGGCTATACTGCGCAAAACATTTGTTTTAATATCTGTGGTCTAGACGGGAAGAGAAAGAAAGAATGAATTGAATGACAGAAAGAGGTCGAAAATAGAGAAGGATCACTAGGGTACCCGGGTTCGTGAAGCCCGTGTTTACCAAAGACAGTAAACCCCGTGGGAAAAGGAAAAGATCACTAGGGCACCTCGGGATTGTGACACCCGTACTCACCTAAAGAAGGTGAGCCCCTGAGGGGTATATGTCAATTGGACTGTGTCTGACTGGGGCAATGTCATGTTTACTGATGAGTCAAGATTTGCTCTGGAGCCAGATGACAAGCGTATAAGGATATGGCGTAAACAAGGAACACGCAATCAGCCCCAAAACATCACCGAACATCACGCATTCCGAGGCGGAAGCATTATGGTGTGGGCAGGGATTTCATTAGGATACCGCACCGACCTGCACATCTTTAAACGGGATTCTGTGCCAGCTGTCCGGTATCAAAATGAAGTCCTAGAATCCATTGTGAGATTGTACGCTGCAGCAGTTGGCCCTACTTTTGTTTTAATAGACGATAACACACATCCCCATAGAGCTGACTACCTGGAGAGTGAAGAGATTGCGCGTATGGCGTGGCCAGCATATTCGTTCGACCTTAATCCCATTGAAAATCTTTGGGATGCTCTCGGCCGTGCTGTGTCTTCACGTTTCCCACCTCCAGCCACTCTTATTGAGCTGGAAACTGCTCTACAAGAAGAATGGCAATTGCTTAATTCTGCGGTGGTTGACCACCTAATTGAAAGCATGGCCAGAAGGTGTAAACTTTGCATACAGATGAGGGGGATCACATACCCTATTAATGTCCTTTTTTTCATTTTATGCTGTTTATTTTCACTTTATACATAATTCTGTTTAAGTCTCCAGTACGACATTATCTGATAACTTACAAAAATTTAATATTGTTTTCATTTCTGTACATAATTATTGATTTTGTTTTATGTATAAATATATATGCTACTTTACTCCCAAATGTTGTGTCAATCAAAGCAGTATTTGTTAATTTTTTTTGCATTTTATATATTCGTGCTTAACTTTTGGAAGTGAGTGTAGATTTTAAAAAATCCCTCTAAAATCTACACATTTGAAACCTGGTAAGCATTTGTTAAGTAGACATCCAGGGACGACTTAAGGCATGGGCCAACTGGACACGGACCTAAGGCCTCGGTCCCAATTGGGGGGGGGGGGGTCTTGTCTCATTCTCGACTCAGCCTTATTAAGATTATGATTCGAATAATTTCAAAGGTCAAATGTTACTTTCGGTTGCATTCTCCGAAAAACTGGAAATTTCGGATGATATGTCAACTGGTTACATGTGATGACCATTGTTCACGTACAGTCCTAGGCCTATCACCATATACCATCCTTACTCATGGAGTCGGTCGAGCCGGCTTGTGCGATTGTAAGTCCTTCCCATTTATTTGTTTTGGGTTATTATTTGTACGAGTATTTGACTACGTATAGTATGTACTGTCTACTTGTAAGGCTCATAGGTGGGGCCTTCATTTATGAAGGGTCCCAGAGCCTCAAGAAGTCATAAGACGTCCTTGTAGATATCCACAAACAACGGGTTTGGGGGAAATCGACCCCCAAGCAGTGTTGCAGGGTAAATACAAGGGCGTTTTGATTTTTTTTTTTCAAATCCAGTTTTTGAATTATTAGACCTACAGACTTGAAATTTGGTAAGCACATTTCTTTTGTTGCGTAGAGATCTGTTAAGAATAGGATTCGCGGAAATTGACTCCTAAGGGAAGCTGCGGACGGGGGGGGGGGCTACGAACGAGTTATACGCGAAGATAAGAATTTCCTGTTTTTGTATTAGGATTATAAACTTGAAAAAAAAACATGTATCTTTTGTTGAGTAGAAATCCACGAAGAGCGAGCTTTGCTGGAAATGACTCCCAAAGACTGTTGCGGGAATGTTGAAGACAAAAATTTCATGTTTTGAACAATTGCACCCACAGACTCGAAATTTGGCAGACATTTTTCTTTTATTAAGTATAGATCTTCTTATAAGGGTTTTTGTGGAAATGGACTCTCGGGGGGGGGCAGAGTGGGGCTTACAAAAACGTTATGGATAGTAAAAGAGAAAAAGTCCCGTTTTTTAATTAATTCACTTACAAACTTGAAATTTTCCAAACAACTTTCGTCTATTTAGTGGAGACCAGTTTTACGGAAATCGACTCCCAAGGCAATTTATAAGAGTTATGCGTTCGTTATAGATTAAAAGAAATTCCTGTTTTTGAGCAATTACACCTACAGACTTGGAATTCTGCAGGCATGTTTTCTTTTGTTGAGTAGAGATCTCCTAAAAATAATTTTAATAATTTTCCTAATGATTTTAATAGGCCTAGACTTTGTCAATTTGTGTAAGAAAATGTAAGCACATATCCCAGTTATTAAATGTAATTAATGGGTAGGTAACTCTTCGATCAAAAATTAATATTATCAATGTGTGAGTAAATTACATTATTATTATATTAAAAAAAGTTTAATAAACAATACAGTATTTTTAGAATTGTCTGTCCATAAAGTATTTATAACATGTGATCTACTTTAAATACTATTTAAATAAATATTCTTCTAAGAGGGAGAGAAATGGAGCTTCTCGAAAATACCTTATTGTTCTAAGGGTTCCGCGAATTTAAAAAAAGTTTGAAGACCAGTGGGGCTTAGAGAAAAAATAAAGATTATAATCTTAAAATAATCTATACTATTTCAATAAAAATACGCCTGAGTTTTATAAAGTTGTTTTTTTTAAATAAATTTTTATGCAATATACTTTTTGTAAATTTTAAAGAAAAACTAAAGTTAGGTGACAAATTGAAATATGCAACTTTAAACCAGCAAAAATCTCTCAAATTAAAAAAAATTCGAAGATTGTTTCACTATCATGTTGAGTCAATTCGCATTTAAGTCAAATTCATAATTTTTTGTACTTCAAAATGAAATAAAGAGAAAATCCTTCCTTCCTTTAAAGATTGTTCAAATATTTTTAAAAAGATCGTGCTTTTTAAATTTTACAACTTTACTCCACTCTGCGTAGTGGCAGTTTTTACCAAGACATTGCGAATAAAATACATCAAAGAAAATTTCATAATCCAAATCAGTGATGAAAAAGCATTTGTGTTATCTAAGTTTAGAAAAACCATTTTCTGATAAGAAATTGTGCAAATTTTGCTTAATATGCTAGACAAACAAGCTGATTATTTAACCCAAAATGGTTATGCTCAGAAGCGTGAGATTATTATAAATTTATTCTGATCAGTTTTGTGATTGCTACCCGTCTAGACAATGAAACGAACAATTTGACAAAAACGAATAACAATTTGATTAATTTAATCATTACTTAAGAAGAATGAATATAATTAGATGAGTCATGTGTGCTATATACAATTCTTCAGAGTGTTTGTTTTAGCGGTTTCACGTTTTTAGTTGCAAACTTGAGAGGTATTCCATGTCACCATTCATAAAATAGAAATTTTAAAGTTAAGCAATGAATTACAAAGCTAAAATCGAATTAAAAAGTTGAATAGTTTCTTATTAAACCATCGTCCAATTTCGCCAAACAAAAAGACGTAGCCATTTAAAAAAATGTCGCCAAATGCTGTGTGTGTATTATCGTTATTATTACTGTGCTCTAGTGCAAGGGAAGAATTTTCACTGTTGTCTGTATATCGCGGTATCTGGCGATGTTTTTTGATTTGATGAAATCGGTCGACGGTATAGTACCTACGAACCAAAAACGGTCTATTCATTTGAAGTAATAACGCGTTCTAAAATATATTTGAGAAATTTCTTCCAGATGCGAAAAAAATGATGAATAATCCATCGAAATTTTTGTAAAAACTTATGAATAGTTCAAAGTATTTTTACACACTCATGAGAAAAATATTTAACATAAAACAATAAAAAAAAACTAGATAAAATAATATAAAAATTTATCATAATATCAAAAACCGAAGTTAATTCAGCCTTGAAGCGAATCAAGGATACCGCATATTAAACATGCTAATATATCGATATTTTTTTCAGATATCATTAAAATTTCGAACCTATGATTTAAATGTCTTGTAAAGGGATTTATTTTATGAGTTTTGATAATTATTTTTGTTCTAGTAACATTTGTTAATTTTTCATATTAGGTTATAGATTATATGCACTTTTTAAGATACATGTTTAATGTACGAGGGTGAGTCGGAAAATAAGTTTCCCCTGTCGAGTGTGGTCAGAGTTAAGTATGAAAGACAAAGCGTAGAATGAGACTTTAAAGATAAGACAACTTTATTTTTCCACATAAGTAAGTACCAAGGGCATTGAGACATTTGTCATACCACCCAATAAGCTTCAAAAAACACCTGCAGGAAAACTCAGGGCTTTACATACGGAAGAAGCGTTTACTTTTGCGTGGACTTTTTGGGGGTGGGAACCATCAATTCTTCTCGGTACTGTGGCACCCTGTGGTAATTGAAAGAGGTGATTCGGGAAAAGCTGCCTGGGCTTCTTAAATCTGGCGTTCTGTTGTTGAATGGCAATGCGAGACCACACTCGGCGACGGTAACGCAAAAACCATGTTGCAACTCTTGGTTGGGAGTGCCTATACCATTCGCCATGACTTTTATCTGTTTCCTGCTGTAATGTCTTTATTACTTTTTACTTTCCGACACAGCACGTCGTGTCCACAGAACAGAATTCTCTCTTTAAAAGTACACCAAAACACAAGCGCAATTCTCCGCGCAATACACAAAACACAAGAACTATCTTTTCTTGGTATCAATTTCAGTCCAGTCTCAAAACCAACGGAACTCCCTTCTTTCCCTGACCGTCCCGTTCGAGGGTCAATCACCTTCTCCACACAAAATAGCACCCCCTCCCCCGCAAATGCGGGAATGTCGCCAACTCTCAAAGAATCTACCGCCAACAGTAGCCAGACACTACACCTGCTTTGAAGAAGAATCTCACCTGAAGGCGCTTTGGAAGCCATGCTGAAATCAAACAAGCTGTTAAACGCTTCTTCCGTATGCAAAGCCCTTAGTTTTTGTTGGATTGCTTTTTGAAGCTTATCAAGCGGTATGACAAATGTCTCAATCTACTTGGTACTTATGTGGAAAAATAAAGTTATGTCTTATCTTTAATGTCTCATTTGACTTTCATACCCAACTCTGACCACAGTCGACAGGCGAAACTTATTTTTCGACTCACCCTCGCATATAAATTTTTTGAAAGAAATCTAACTGAAGTATGTAAAATTTGAATCTTTACGTCATAATAAACACCATAAAACAAATACACCGGATATGTTGAATCGATGCATTAAATCATAGGTTCCCAGCCTTTTTTGAACTAGCGCCCCCTTTTTTAGTAAATATTTCGATACCGCCCCCTTTTCTAGTGAATATTTCCCGATACCACCCCCTCCCACTCTAGAGAAATAAGAGTGTACATAATACATGGTGAAAACAAGAATTAATTTTAAAAAAATATTCTATTACTAAAAGAATATATTTTTAAATTCATTTTTTTTTCTAAGGCCCCAATTTTTTTACTTGCGAATCTGAAATTTCTATTGCCACAAATATATTTAAATGTGTAATGTTATATATTTTAGTCATACTATTGGAATTGAGATTGAATTTCTTCTTCATTTAAAGAGTGGAATGCAAGTTCTAGCTTACCTGTTTCGATGATACGAACTAATTCATAATAAACTACCGCTTTCAAAATAAATATAAACTGACAGTTTTAGCCTTTAAAGAATCGCTTTAATTTCCTGGTTAACATATTTAATTATTTTTCTCGGAAAATATACATAATGAAATACAGTGAACGAAAATGTTTCCAACTGCTCACAGACAAAGACAACACGTGCACTACAGAAATTAAAATGCACTATATCACTCAATTTAATGTAGGTCTGAACGTAATGTAATCTTTAAATTTTTCATCCACTTCTCGAACTATCGAAATATGTGAATTTTCGTGCATGTGATATAGAAATGATTTAAATGCATACAATCCACGTAAGGTAAACAGTATTAAAGTTTACTTTAGTTAATACATAATCAGTGTGCTTTCTTAGTCCTTTTTGGTTAATCTGCCCAATCCTCTCCGTGCCATCTCAATGCCCCCTAACTTCCTCTGGGTCTTGTACTGCCCCCTGAAAGCCTCAAACGCCCACGTTGAGAACCTACGTATTAAATAGATATACAGAAAAAGGTACGTACATAAGTAAAATTCATAATTTGAAGAAAAATTTACTTTAAGGTGTTGATAACTAAACTCAATCTCTGGCTTTCAACCCACGAACAGTTCTAACATTCAGTTTATTGATTTAATACAAGATTTGTTCAAAAAGTATCTGACCTTTGTCCAGAAAAAATATCTTAGTTATGTTGTGGGATTAGGCATCTAATCAAATTCAAAGTAGGTCTCTTGTACCTTCTCGCGTGAGAGAATATTAACGTCGCACTGATTAGCAACACGAGGGCTTTTGGCGACGGTCCGCGTAATTTTGAACCATAGTCAAGTGACGCGGACGGCACCTGAGCTGGCACTCCTCTCCTAACTACCACACCAACGGGAGGACGTTTGAGCTCTCGACAGATTTATCGTGTATCATGCCCCTACACGGCGAGTGGTACTAGGATCGAACTCATGACATGCCTAGACCACTCGGCCACCGCGGCCGCTGTACCTTCTCGCACTCTTAGCCCAGAATTCCTTCCACTGCCGAAAACATTTCTGGAAGGCTTTTTTTTTAGAATTATGTTCAACTCCGCCTTTGCTTTCTGCCGTATCTTATCTCTTCACTGAAAACGGGATCCTTTCGATGGTATTTTCATTTTCGGGAACAGCCAGAAGTATCAAGAAACCGGGATCCTCGTTTATAGTATCCAGTACGTCCTGTGCAACTGCAAGATGGAGTTTCTCTGTTCCACCAACAGAAGCTTGGGAACGAATTTCGCAGCCGTTCTGCGCATGATCACACAAAATTGCATGTAGAGAGCCTATACTGATCTAAACTTGTTCCGCAGTCTCTCGTACGGTTAAACGACGATCTTTTATTATCAGATTTTCCATCTTTTCAACAACAGCTGCATTTCGAGAAGTTTTTAGCCTCCATGAATGCTGGTCACGCTCTACCAACGTGCGGCCACTTTTAAATGGGTTAAACCCCTTCTTAATTTGTGTGATTCCCATAGCATTGTCTCCAAACACTGAATCTTACAATTTTTTCACTTAGAAAAATCATCAAGCCTTTGACAAATAATTTGGTGCAGTATCTCTGTTGAAGACGTTCAGTCATCTTTAGAGAAATAAAAATTCTACAAACAGGTATAATAGCATCTCACTCCACAGCCTGCAGGAAACAACTGATGCACAGAAGCGAAATGAAAAAATTCAAGCATGTGCTTTCACCTCCTACTGGACCAGTGGCGCAATTTTAGAATCTCTACTTTGCGCGTAAAAATTCAAAACTTGATACTTTTTGAACAGACATTGTACGCATAGATGAGAGGACTCCTTGCAATTTAATTGGGTAGTAAAATTTTTAAAAAACAATTTGTGTGTGTGTGAATCCATTTTTTTTCATTCCTAGAATCTTTAATATTAATTAACTTTTCTTAATGACTGAATTATAATGAATTATTTTATCACAGTAATTTCAAGAGTTTTTTTATCAAAATATATTTAAATCAACAATTATATCCAATCATGAATTTTTTTTACTAACGTAATCATTATAGTTAATTCAATGTGACACAAGAGAATTTATTCTAACATTAAAATAGCATTTTCATTAAAAAAAATTAAGCATAAAATTGTGACATAATTTTTTTCGAAAGAAAAATTTTAAAATTATTACTAGACCAAAATCTTTTTTGCTTCTGGGTAATTTTAAATGGAAAGACACAATACTATTATTGTTACTTTATTTTTGCATTTAAAATCTTTCACCCTCTGATCAGCTCTGGTTCCTCCAAGTTCATTAAAGTGTTACTCTAAATGTTTTGTTTGGACAAAATTCATTACAGAAAGATTTACACAAATAAGGTATCCTAGCCAAAAAAAAGTCGAATAATAATTTATTGAAATTTACAAAAATTTATTTTTGATTCTTGTTTTTAAATTTTAGCTTTAATATTCTAGCTTTGAACTTATATTCCTCTCATTGTAAGTTTAAGACAAATGCACAAATAGATATTTGTCAGTCCTGACAACGATCACAAAAATGCATTATACACTAAATGTACAGGCATGTGATAATGCACGTTTATGTGATTATAAAATGAGTTTTACTTTATCTTATTTTGTTGGTTTATGAGAAATGACTATTCAAGAAATCAGAGGCGGAATAAACAAATTATTTAGTTATATATGTAATGTAAAAATGGTATTCCTTTTTTGGCTGTATTGATGCAGTCGTGGCAATTCAAAATTCTCATAATTATAAAATCATCTTTTATTTCGGCCCTTTTAAAATATCAGAAGAGAAAACTGTGTATCTTCTACGCTTAAGTGTATGAAGAAAAAAAAGAGAGAGAATTTTCCTTTTCGATCATTTAAAGCGGAGGAAATATAATGGGGGGAAAAATCATCTGTTCAAGTGAATGGAAATATAAATTATTTGTAGAAATTGCATAAGAGTATTTTAGGGAAATTTTTAAACCGCTCTTTACGGCATGAGTAAGTTATTAAGATAATCCTTTACTGCGAATTGCGAATGAATCAGTCAAAAATTCAAGAACTAATTATTTTAACGAGGTATCACTAATAAATCAGTCAAAAAATATAGGTTTTAATCCTTTTCAACTAAATGAAATGAGAATAACTTTTTCGAAATAGAATATTCGTTTTTATGATTTAGCTGCTATAAATAAAAAAAGATTCAAATTTCAAGGTAATATTAATTTAAGTTATTATACACACACATATATATAGTACAATAAAATAAAATAAAATAATGAGACAAAATTGTGTTTCCCACAAGGCTAAAAAAGAAAAAAAAATTGAATTCCAAGAAACATATCGAAAAAATAAACGGTTGAAAAAGAATCTTGTACTAAAATTGGATAAAAGCAGACAAAACAAGAAACAGAGTTGTAGAGCTATTAAAATTGAAAATACCAAAAGAGTATTTAGATTAAAATGGAGATTTGTTATGATTTCTAAAGTTGTCGCTGAATTAAGCCAGCGAATTTAGGGTTAAGCAATGCTTTATGGATCCACCTTCCCTGTACAGTAGAAATGTTCGGCATAATAGAAAAAACAGAACCTTGTTGAAAAATTAAGCCTATATCTATCACACGTTGATGGAACCCCAGACAATAAAATAAAATGAAAATATGAATAGTACAGTTTCTCTTATAGAGATGAATATTAAGAAAAAAAATTATATATATATATATATAGAAAAAATCAAGATAAAAACTTACATGAATATATATATGCCAAGTATTGCAATCTATTTTTTCAATCTTACTTTCAAAAAGTAAGATTAATAAAATAGATTGCATTTATGAGTTATTGTATCCGTGTAACTACGATATAAAATTTTTGTCTAATCGAAAAGAGAATGTGAATTTTATGTTCAAAAATCAAATAAAGACAAAAATGAAAATCAAACGAATACATTAATATTCATCATTTAAATAAATTCAGGTTTCACAGCTGCTAGTAATAAGTCTACTTCTACGTCAAACAGATTACAGCCACACCGTGACTACGCACTCGTAGATCAAGGAAAGAGGTAAAATCAAGATAGCGTAAAATCCGGCGAAAAACGCGCACACCGCCGTATAACGCGCACCTATACTTTCAACTGCAATTTTTTTTTAGTGTATTCGCGTATAACGCGCACCTATACTTTCAAGCTGCAATTTTTTTTTTAGTGTATTCGCCGTATACGCCACCTATACTTTCAACTGCATTTTAGTTTTTAGTGTATTCGCGTATAACGCGCACTATACTTTCAAGCTGCAATTTTTAGTTTTTAGGTGTATTCGCCGTATAACGCGCACCTATACTTTCAACTGCAATTTTTAGTTTTTAGGTGTATTCGCCGTATAACGCGCACTCCCTCTTTTTTCCAAAGAAACCCGAAATGTGAGTACGCAATGCTCTTGTATTTTGAAGTCCTTTATTCGACGTATTATTCGAAGCCTTAGTAAAAGATAGTGTACTTTTTAAATTACAACCTTTTAAATTCATAAGAAATGGTATTTCTTTTTTAAAAAAAAAACAGTATTTCGATATATGTAGAGGTCAATTTTTTTTCTGTGCTCGTCTTCTCCCTATTTTTAAAGTTCTCATTTTTAGGTCCGGAGTCTAACGCACACCCGTAAATTTCGATCTTATATTTTGTGTTAAAAGTGCGCGTTATACGCCGGATTTTACGGTAATGCAAAATTTAAGAAAAATTTCACCAAGTTGCCATTGGTTGTTAGTGCAAATTAGAACGAAGTAAACGTTACAAGAAAGCAAGGCAGATTCTTAAAAGATGAATGTTACCAATCTGTATTTATAAAGGAGGAAAGAGTGACTGATTCACTCATTCGTCAAGATAACTTCGGAATTGTAAGATTTATTGGCTTGAAATTTGGCAGGCATGTTCCTTTCACGGAGTAGAGATCCGTTACACAAAAGAGGCTTTATCAAAATTGACCCCCAAGAGGGGTTGCGAGGTGTTTAGGGACGTTATATATATATATAAAATGCCTGTTTTTGAAATATTAGACCCACATACTTGAAATTTGGTAAGCATGGTTCTTCTGCTAAATAGAGATCCACTAAGATTGTATTTGGAGGAAAGCGACTTCTATTGGGGGGGGGGGGGAGTTACTGGGGTGTAAAGATAAAAAAAATTCCCTTCGTCAAACTACAAGACCTATCAGCAATGAAATTTGGTACGCATGTTAATTTTGCTGTGTTGAAATCCACTAAGAACGGGTTGAATGAAATTGATTATCAATAGGGGTAAAACGAGTTATGTCTATAAAAAAAAGTCAGTTTTTAATCTACTAGATTTAGACTTGAAATTTGGCAAGTACGTTTTATTTTGTTGAGTAGAGATCCACTAAAAATGGGTTTGGTGGAAATACACTTCGAGGGAGGGGGCTACGGGAGCGTAAGAGAAAATTCAACTTCAGTATGGTTATAACAATATTTTTTCAATGCA